>JABUQX010043561.1:7500-40657 GCA_015478945.1 Trachelipus rathkii | reverse complement strand
TAAAATCAGCTTTGAAATAAAAATGTAAGACTAAGGGTATACGACCTCTAACTAAACATACACACACACATACACACATACACACATACACATGCACACACATACACACATATCTTTATATATGGACTTGATATTGCATACATTAAACAAGTCAAGTGCAAGTTTTGACTTGAATATCTCAGTTGTGCAACATATGAATACCATTGTGTACGACTAAGAGAGTACCACTTAAGTTCTCTGTGTTAAGTTTCATATATTTGTACAACATAGGGTTGTTGCTACATATATTTACGCAACATAGGGCTGTTTTTACATATATTTATGCAACATAGGGCTGTTGATAGAGCGTAAGTCTATGTAATATTAACTTATATCCTTTTAAAATTTCATTTAAAAAGGGTAAAAACCACATTTTGGGGTTCGGCCCCTATCTCAATTGGTGTCTCTAGACACCTTTGAGTGTATTGAAACTTTGAACACTTAGAGCATCCACTTAGAACATCTTCCTACTATCCTTGATCTCCTGGAGATGATCCCAACATACTAGACCTTTTCTTAACTTCCATCCTTAACAATGTTAATCTTTTTTCTTCTCTGGTCCTCTGACTACCCTTTCATATCTGTACCCTGTCTTATCTTTTATCTCTTGTCTTTGGCAAGACTTTGTCTCTGATTCTGAAAACTAGATGATTGCAGTGGTACTTCTTTGACTAACGTCCCTTAGAATAATTCTGCTTTAATTACCCTCTGAGTGTCTAGAGCGCATAATTGACTCAATATGCAACTGGAGCCAGAATTCCAGTCTGACTCCGCCATCACAAACTCCGGCTCCGGCTCCGGCTCCGGCTCCGGCTCCGGCTCCGGCTCCGGCTCCGGCTCATATGCTCCGTCATATGAGTATGAGGTTGACAAACCCTTCATGCCGAATGCCTAACTTTAAAAGAATGCAATATCTTATACCTTACTGAAATATGATTGAGTAAAAAGGGGTAGAGTTTAAATAGAGAGTGAATGCTATAGGCTGCCATATCCCTAAAATTTGGGTTATACATCTTATTCGGTTTCAGTGTGTGAAACACTTTACATTGATTGAAGAAATGCCTATCTACCTAAAACTTTTAAAACAACACATTAAAAATAAAAGTAATTTATGTTTGGTTAGCTGAAGGTCTAATCAAGATTGACCTATAGTGATAATAGAAATATTACTTCTTTACATTTCGTCTCCAAGTACCCTAAGGCCAAATGGTTACAGTTTTGGAATGAGAGTTAAATAAAAAATGGTTCAACATCAAATCATGCATTGAGTTAAAGTTTAAAATATTTAAATACGTAGAAGTCGAGAGACGTATGGTGTCATACTTTGAGTTTATTAAGTAGTTTCAAACTGATGATCATGCTGGTGGGATGCACTCAATATGTGCAATGAGTTCTAGTATTCGAAATGCGATTCATAGTCTTCGGTTAGCTCTGCAATAAATATATATATATTATATATATATATATATATATATACTATATATATATATATATATATTATATATATATATATATAATATATCATATATATATATATAGATATATATATATATTATACTATATATATATATATATATATATTATTCTATATATACTATATATATATATATAATATATATATATATATATATATAGATATTATACTATTATATATATATATACTATATATATATTATATATATATAGATTATTTATATATATATAACCGGGGGATGTTAGCGGGCGGCTGGCGGCTGGCGGCTGGCGGCTGGCGGCTGGCGGCTGGCGGCTGGCGGCTGGCGGCAGGCGGCGGGCGGCGGAATGCGGACAGCGGGCGGCTGACGGGGCTCGGAGCTGAACTCAAACGCGTGGATGAAATCAAAAACCATTAATGTGACGCCGCAGCGTCAGAACGCAGGAAAAATGATCACGAAACTTAGCTAGCGACTGAAGGTTAACAGCGTTTTAGGACTAAACGTTGCTAGGGAGCGTATTTAAGCCTAATAGTTAGTATGGCTTCCCTTGCTAAGGGAAATGTATTTAAGCCTAACGGTTAATGTCACATCCTCTGATTGAGAGACATAGCGGAGATGTCTGAAGGCTGTGAAATGGTGGTAAAAAAAAGGTTGAAAATAGTTATCGAAAAAAGTTTACAAATTATAAAAAAATTTACCAATAAGTGCGTCCAGAATGTTACAGGTAAACTAATGAAATTACATGAATAAGCTTTTAAAAGGGATCAGGAAAGTAGATGAGTAATTGAAAGTGACTAAAAAGTGCAAAAATATATCAAAAAGGTTAGAAATCCTAGAAAATTTACCAATAGGTAGCCAGAATTATATGAAAAATTATTTAAAAAGTTCAGGAAAGAAGCTGTGTAATAGAAAGTCATTAAAAATATATATACCTAAAATGATAAAAATACCGAAAAAAGGGTTAAAAAGTAATTAAATCCTGAAATTTAGCTATAGGTTGCTAGAACTAACAGGAAAAACGCTAGAAAAATAGACCAGGAAAGTAGCTGTGTTAGAAAGTCTTTAAAAATATATACCTAGAATGATAAAACGTCGAAAGAAAAGTTAAAAAGTGCAAAAATACTGAAATTTAGCTACAGGTTGCCAGAATTAGTAGGAAAAAACGCTAAAAAATGTTCATGAAAGTAGCTGAGTTGAAGAAAGTCGTTAAAAATATATACAAAAATGATAAAAATTCCGAAAAAAACGTTGAAAAGCTCAGGAAAGAACGTGAAACCATAACACATAGCAAAGCTGAATAGAATAAAGGAGGAAAGGAGGAAGAGAAACCCAGGGTTCGCATTAGCGGAGTGGAGTACGCGTGAAAGTAACAAAAATACATACACATACACCTGCTAACACACATTACGATACTCTAAAATAGCTGGCGAAAGCGTATACGAAAAAAGGGCCCCTGGTAGCTAGAGCCCCCCCTTAAAAACGCCAGATACATGAAAAGTAGCCAGGAAGGTAGCTGAGTATTAAAAAGTCGCCAAAAATATATAGTATTGTGTCAGCAGGTTGAGCCAGATAGCTAAAATCTGGCTCCTGGCCAGATTCCCTCTCCTACATACATAGATATCGAGTATTAATAGTAAAGAATAACACCTTACTAACGATATATATATATAAGAACTCTATAAATACTAGATTATATGAATAGAATTACGTTATATCGTAGTAATTACTCAACCAAGCTCAAATCTAACTAATGGAGTATCAATATATCCATATAACCATACAGTAATATAAATAGTATAATATATGATATAATAGGTATATATATTATACGAACATAAGTATATAATATATAATATATATATAATTATATATATATAGACATATATAGTCTAATATAGTAGCAATCTAAGTAACTAGATTATAGTAAAATATTGCGTATACTATATATAATAATAGAATAATATATATATATATAAAGTAATATATTAATGATATATAGATATATAATAATATATATATAAATAATATATATAATATATATAATATTACCATAAATAAATAATATAAAAGATCGATAATTAATAACGCATTCGAATATCGTAGGATGTTAAAATCCAAATATATATAATATTAGATTATAACGCATTAATAGAGAACAACTCCCATCAATTAAATAAATAATAATGCCTAATTAATTAAATAAAACACTCACCAATTAGATAAACACAGTCACAATTAGTCACTAAAAAAAACAGTACACTCTCAAATTAAATAATTAGTAATACTAAAGAAAAGGTTAAGCAAATAGAGAAAGATATGTTGAGTTAGCCCTCATTTAAATGAGCATGAGAAAAAATAAAAGCAAATTCGGAGGATAAGATGGCAAAGTCAACATGATAAACACAGAGATTATAACAACAGATTTACATATCTGCATGACTATGGTATGTATTCTTATTTGACAAAAATATGATATTTCTTCGAAAATATAAACTAAAAATATTTTGTGCACAATCCATTATTTGTGGAAGTCTATATTTTATACATTTCTAAAACATGTGATAACACATACCATACTGCTTTTCTTGACGACATGCGAATGATCAATTTGATATATTTTCTTAAGTTTAATATACTTATATTTTTGTAACTGTATTGGCAGGTATATAAAAATCCCAAAATTTCTCACTTGCCGACTCAAACACAAAAAGAAAAAAAAGAAAGAGAGAGAGAGAGAGAGAGAGAGAGAGAGAGAGAGAGAAAAATAATCGTTAAATGTGCCTTATGTCAAGAGGAAATAGCCCAAAACTCAGCGGGGAAAAGGTAACGCTCAGAAGACTCTTCAAGGACTTTAAGATCTTCACCCCTACTGAACAAACTACCGTCAACGGTCAAGAGGCTGATACCTCATCATAGTATGAAACGGAATCTGGAAACGAAACACCAAGCATTCAAGACTTCAAAACGAACAAAGAGTTGCCTCTCTTCTAACACATTGAGAAATTTATTATAGAGAGTTAATGTGTTAAAAAATAAAAGTTTTTCGACTTTATCTCCATGAATTCGGGCACATCTGTCTTCATGGATATGACCAGCACCACTGAAAAAATGTTCACTGGCAATACTGCATTTATACTTCCACCATTTTAAGGCATCTCCCTGTGGACCCAATCCAATGATGTGCTGCTTAGGCCTTAGAGTATTCTCGTCTTTATCGTCACTACTGAAAGCAAGAATTATATTCAGAGTCTCAGTTAATGATGTACTTCGTACTGGAACAAGGTGTTGGTAAAGAATATCTCTTTCGTTTTCTTTGTAGTTCAGCATCCTCTAAATGTCACAAACACGAGCTAGAGGATATTTTACATGATCAGTTACTTGTGCAGACGATAAAAATTACCCTTAAACCTTGGATTAAGATATGTCGCTACTTTATACATATTATCATTTTCAAGTCCGTTAAATCTTCTGTTAAGTTCGTCTTTCAATGTTTCCCTCATGTAACTAACTACCTGTTATCCATTCACATAATATTCAAGAAATGATGATGATTGTTCAAATGTTTCAGGTTTATCACATACAAGATTCTCAAGTGCGGTTTTTAGGCTAACTATGCATGGTATGGTATCCCCAATGGTAGATGTTGATTTGCAAAGATTTTTCGTTTTTTCTTCGTAATTCTCTAGAGATTTCACATACCCTGACAATACTGTCCACTCTAAATTGTTAAGAACAGATATTTTGGATTTACTAGCAGCACACACACAAAGCGACTCTTTCAAATCTTCGATTACTTTCAACATAAACCTCTTGTAGGAGAATCATGAATTTTCTTTAACTCTTCTTGAGCCATGATTGAATGATGGAAATGAGTTGCAATCGTGCGACACTTGATAATGAGGTCATTTATTTCCTTTTGTAAGTCTATTCCACTCTTATTTGCTAACTTAATCTCGAGTACTGTGCAATCCAAATTATTTTACCCGGATAGTAAAAATGCTTTTTTCATGTTTGTTCAGAATCGAGCATTACGCAATGAACGCTTGCTCTTTCAATGTCCCATATTTTCCAACATTTCATCAAATTTTCTTGAAATGTATTCTCCTGTGTGCCGATCTTCTAAAGGTACAACACCTAAAACAAGATATATTTTCTCAGACTTCTTGTTGATAGTATGTACAGCCAGGCTCAGTAACGACACCCCAGCTGTTGTATCTGACCTACATCTGTAGTGAAAGCAAATTTATTGTATTGATTTATTTCATCTATCATTTGTTTTATTTTATTGAAAACAGATTCATATATTTCATTGCATATCAGGGAAGAGTAGAAATTCCATTGCCTCAAATTGTATTGTTAATAATAATTTCATGAATCCAAGATCTTCCACATGTCGGAATCAATCATCACTATCATTTCGGCTATACGTTTATCTACTCTCTTAGATTTGTTATCAGCTGTATTCTAATGTTTTGTAGCATGAAAATACTCTTGAATATATAAGATTTCTTATGCTGAGCACCAGTTTCTTTTTACTTTTTGTCTTTATCTTGTTTTTGGAGTTCTTCTTCATCAATTACATCTTTAAATTGTTTTTTATGCTTCAATATTAAACGATTTTACAGGGAAGTCGTCTCTCGTCCTTTCCTTGAATACGTATTATTATTGCAAAGAGAGCATTTTATAAGAGTCATTAGACTCTTTCGTCAAGTATTTTCTACAAAACGCATTCATTTGACTCTATAGTAGTATATGAAAACAAAAAAAAAATTGATTAAATTTTTAATACTTCGATACAATTCAATCATTAATAATAGTGTTTAGTATAACCGATCATGAAACATGTAAGAGTGCCCACTGTGCAGCAATCTATGGCGCAAATAATGAAAAAAAGAGCTGCCATTGAGAATTATTGGGAGCTAGGAATTTTGATCTATAGATTAAATATATTTTCGGAAATGATAATTAAATGTATTTTTGTTTTGTAACAGATCTAAACAGTCTTTTATTTTATTTTTTAATTTTTCCTGCTAGCAGGACATGTCTAGAGAAATAACGCTAAATCACTAAAAAATTTATTCTAAATTAAATGAATATAATAGATTTGTATGGAAGCTAAGGGTCGAGTTTGGTGAGGTTTCCCGTCATCAGAAAGACAAGTTCTTTTCCCAAAGAATAAATGCGACAGAACTAAATAAACTTATGAACAGGAATCTTAAAGAAGACATAAGAAATTACAAACAATAATTTTTTTAAAACATTCTTTATCAATTAAAGCTCTTAAAATTTCAGAAGAAGGCAGTAGCAGATATGAAAACAAGAAATTGACTGAGCATACTCTCAGTGCATTAAAAATAATTAAAATAATAAAGAGACTATAAAGGTTTAGAAAAAGAAGCTGATACACAGAACTTTACAAATGTAGAGGGGAGCTGCCCCTTAGTTACAATGAAAATGGTTGTGAGAATATATAGCCCATTTCTGCATTATGATACAGAACCCACGCAAGAATATGATAAGGAAAGAAAAGGAGAAGGGGATTCCCTAGTTTCTTGATACTCAGAAAAAAAAACAATTTGTGACTGGGTGTATCCAATCGCGTTTTAACATAAACATTAATAAAGGGGTGGTTAGGAGGTACACATGACTGAATCCTAGTCCAAACTATTACCGTAATTCTCAAGAGGTAAAACTTAGTTCATATCTGGGATAACCAACTAGCGAATGGAATATTACCGTCCAAAAAGAAGAAGACAATCAGAGCTTAAAAAATAGTGCCACATATATACCATAACTTCAGAATTTACAAGATTTTTCACAAATAAATTATTAACAAAAGTAAATACTGCCAGTATATTTTATAACCAACCACGCAAACAGACTGGCTTCCGCAGCGGGTATTTAATTTAGTACGTAACACGTGCCATCCACAATAGTTCAATAAATCATCGAAAGAAGCATAATGCGATTATCAAACTACCTCTTTTCAATTAGCTATATATCAAATTAGAATTAATGAAAATGGCTTTTGACTTGTAAGCATAATTGCCATATAATTGGGTGAGTATGAGTTTCGAGAAAATCACATTGATTTCACCTTTTTCGAAATGCAACTTACTTCCTTTTTAGTATAGGGTCTCTCACAAGCCTCCACAAAAGGAGCCCAATTTTATTTAATAAATATTATGTATAATATTTAATCAATTTTGGAGAGATTGTAGGAGGTACATATGACTTTGAACAACTTATTATAATATGAATTTCAAATTTCTTCTACAGGTAATACCAATACTGTGAATGTATTGAAGTTCGTGTACTGGTATAGAATTAAATGTTTAATTTTTTATAACGATCGAATAAAAAAAATAAAAATAGGATGTTCTTAAAGATGAAGAGAGATAATTATGGAACTTTTCGGGCATTATCACCTTTTTATATAATATTCTCAGAAAAATTTGATATATAGTTAAAATATATATTTATAGTGTGTGATAATTTAATAGTGTAGCATTAATCAAAACTTATAGTACTACCACGATGAGAAATTTTTTTTATATTTTATTACATGCTCTAACTGGAAATATGATACTTTTGTGTGAGCAAGTAAGTTTTCACCGAACAACGCTCTAAAAATAAAAAATTAAATAATTATTATATATTATTATTAATTTTAATATTTGAATATTTTTGTTTTATTTTAACTATATTTAGGACACGTTTAGTGTGTTATAACATCTATTAATTATTAATTAAATTATTTTTATAATTATATATATATTAATATTTATAATTATATTTATTAAATATATATATATTATATATTATTATATATTATATTATTAATTATATTAATATTATATTATATCATTTATATATTTATTTATATTATTATATATATATATATACTAATTATCGTTCAAATGTTAAACGCATACCACTATAAGGGTTACGTGATGCGATAGGATAAGTATGGTATTAGAATAAACTGAGTTATTGAAGAACGCATAAAGACATCTTATATTTGATCATAATGTACTCAAATAATATTGTGGATTTTCCTCTCCCTCATAACCGATTGGTTGATTAGAGTATCATGAGGCCAAGGTGACAATAGTCCAAAGGGTCTTGCAGCATTAGAGGTTCTCGGGAGGTTCGGACTCGTGTTTGAAACACAACATTTCGATGTTTGAAGATGATCAGTGGGTGGGGGGGGTGTATGTGTTCTGTCTGAATACCGTGTATGAATTCCTCCTTTTTTGGGCACGGATTATGACTATTCCTGACATTCGTTTCTTGGCATGACTCTCTCGTGATTTGCTTATTATATTAGTGGTTAGAACTGAATCTCTCGCGACATTATTTGTGGTATCTCAATAAGCCTCGAGATAATGGGCCTGTTGCAGGTCCGGGCAGGGTTCCCAGTCCATCGGAGGGAGGTGTCAGCTATCGAATCCGTCGTTTCAGGACTACCCACAAAGATGTCGATATGTGGTGAGTTCCGGATATATGCTGGCCAATCAACGCCGTAATTTAAACCGTCCTAAGGCAGTCATTTCACACATTGGGCCTTGTGGGGTCTTGCATTGTCATGCATTAGGATGAAAGAGTCACCGCTGTAGGGGGCATATGGCACGAGATATGGTTCGAGGATATAAGGGGGAATTGGGTTCTTGTTTGATTTTTTTTATATTACACTTCTCTCACCCTTATGAGCAATGGTAGAGAGTCCGCCTCCATCGAAAATTTGCGACTCTGCTGGCCCCGATAAAGAGATGCCTTCCCAGTACCATATACACGAGTACCCATTGCCTCACACAACAGGTTCAGCACTGGCAGCAGTCATTTGCTCAATATTTCGGAAGTCTCTACACGAATCGGTACAGTAAAAAAGGATATACTCTAGCACGGATACATATTCACGCAGAGGACGCTACTTTTAAGACACATCTTAGACTCGTATTATAAGAGCAACCTTGCCATAATCGTTCGACCAGGATCACAATGATGTGTCTTCGGAGCAAAAATGTCAACGCTCGCACCCTTCGATGTGCCGTGTTCGAAAAAAAATAATGGTGTGCGGATGGAACCTATGGCTAATGATATTCTCGGTGGGATAGGTAATTATGTTACTCCGCAAAGAGCTGAATTTTCCATGACTGCATATTGTCACTCACCTGGTGCCGTGTCCTTACCATGCTGTATTGCAGAGGGTCGTTTCCTTTGTGTGGCGGCTCTCGTAATCACGCACAAGAAGTTATAAAATCGGTATATCTTTCCACATGTGTTGTGTCGTGGCCCTGACCTATACCTTTGTACCGTCGCCAAGGGCAGATCATGTTGATCAGGGTTTTCCTTGTATTCATTGGACACCCGTGCAATCGTCGTGTGTGCGGCTGAAACCGAACCGTTTCCTTCTCAGCGTGGAGTGTTGTTTATCTGCAACCGCACTGATCTCTTGTGACATAACAGTTTGAGCACTATCCTCTCCATGTTTCTCGGAGTCGCTTCGTGTAATATGATCATAGTGAATGAATCTCTCATCGCTGATTATACTCCCAACATGAACTACCCTACCTATATTTTCCAGGGCTAGTTTAATTAGTTTATTTTTTCCTAAATATATCGCTAAGTGACGCCGCAATTGCATAGTTACACTGATGCTATCGTCTGTGTTGGTAGTGGGTTTTCATGGGGCTTCGGGGCCTTCCCGTCCTGCTCGAGTGACATTTTTATCTTAGTGGTGATGTTATTTTTGACTAGGTATATATATATATATATATATATTATTATATAATATATATATATTACATAATTATAAATATATATATTATACTATATATATATATATCATATATATTATAATATATATATATATATATATATATATAATTATATTATATTATTATATAATATATATTAATACATGTTTAATCATAGTTATAACCATTCATCCCAATTAGGTTAGGAGCATTTACACCCCTGTCATGTATGGAACCAGCACTTCATCCTATCTTGAGCCTACTCACATAAAACTCTTTGATACTTAGAAGCACTCACTTAGAGAAATAAACATTTCTCTCGGAGCGCATATTGGTATTCCAATGTCTTAGTACCTTTGAGTTATACACTCTAGCAGGGTTTTACCTTTTCAAATGGAATACTAGCATCTTTACTCCATTGCTCCTTGAAACTCGTTTCCCCAGAGCTCCTCTAAGAAAGTCCGTGTTTTCTAGGCGTGACATTAATATATCAATGATTAGCGTCTCAAGTGTTTTTTATCAAAGCATAGAAACTAATAACCATTTTTGCTAACCCGTCGTGCATACCATATATATATTATATAATATTATATTTAATATATTATATATATATATATATATATATTAAGTATATATAATATATATTATAATATATTATAATTTATATAATTTATATATATATATAATACTTAATATATAATATATATATTATTATATATATATATTAATATTATAATATATATATAATAGATATAAAACTACCTTTTTTAACTCACGTCTTTTTATCCCCTGATTGCAGGATATATATAAGTGATAAATCAACGTGATTAGGTGATCCTAACAGGAAATACTAATACTTTTAAAGGTACGGCATACCCTCAAACATCCAGCGCACCCAACGTGTTCAGCTAGTGAGGTCATAAGGTTTATTAATTACTTAGCTACTCATCACAGGTTAGAATAAATATAACCCATCATGTTATCAGCTCGGTAAGGTTATTAGAATAACCTCAGCGTACCTCTCGTTATGTAGTGAGCACGGTGAGTGATACGCTCAATCACTCCTGTGATACGCCATACGAGGGCTGTTCTAATATATATATATATATATAATATAATATATATATATAGTATAATATATAATTAATATATATATATATATATATATTATATAATATATATATTAATATATTAAATATTATATATAACATATTTAATAACTATATATATATCATATTTAATATATAATATATATATATATATATAATATTATTATTATATAGTTATTAATATATTAATATATACTATATATATATATATATATATTATATATATATATATATATATATAATATATATATATATAATATATTATAATATATATATATATATTATATATATATAATATATATATATTATATCAGTAGTTATTATATTTATTGCTGAAGACATACAGCTAGGTAGTTATTCATAGTTCCTCAAATTAAAATATTTCTGTTTTATTCTATAGGGTAGATAACTTTGTATAAGATATTAAGATAATTCTTTTGCATGTTTATCAGTTTATGTCCAAGCTTATAGAATAATAATTTATCTACTAATATCAATGACAAGAAAATTATATTGTAGAAATAATCAAATAAAATAAACTATTGGAGTTTTTTATTTAACTCAAGTGCTTTTCCATAATCGCGATTTAGAAATGAAATAGTATTGTCACATTAAACTCAAATGAGTTCTGTATATATAGTAAAGTAACGAAAAAGCCATTTAAACATTAAGTTTTAACCACAATCTTAGATTGTGTTTTAACATGGAAGCACAGTATGGAAGGCACAGTAAAATATAATTAATAATTGGATATTTAAAAATTCATTTGATGCCGACTTGAAAAGTGTTAATATAAATTATATTTCTATTTTAAGCAATTTAGCTGTGATCAAGTCATTTTTAATCACCATCATCTCTTAAAATGTAAATAATATAAAATTCTTATTTATATTATAAAATATAAAATTATTACTTACTATAAAAATATAATATATCTATATATTATTAATAAATATAAATTCAATAAATTAGATAAAAACATAATGATAATTTTTCTACATAAATTAAAAAATATTTGACATTACGAGGCGGTAATCTCTCATATATTAATATCATTACAATGAATTAATGGCCTTCACAATGTATAGGCAAAGATATGACATGACACACGCCCCTCTTAAGAAGACAAAGTGATGTGTCATCTTTCGTCTTAAGGGAAAAGGTCATGTTCGGCTTTGCCTGGACAAAAAATCAGCCATTACATTATCCTTCCCGCTGATGGATTGTAACATAAATTTATATCTTTGTAAAAGTATGGCCCACCGCATGATCCTTGGGTTAGTAAATTTAGCTTTCTGCATGAAAGTCAATGATCGGTGATCCGTCTGTAATGTAAACTCCTTTCCATACAGGTAGCTTTCGAACTTATTGATGCCGTAAATTATCACCAAACCTTCTTTCTCTAACACGCTCCATTTTCTTTCTGTATCCGATAATCGCCTTCCTCCATACGCGACTGGAAATATGCCATCTTCATGTTGTTGTAGGAGGCATGAACCTATTGCGTATTCAGAAGCGTCTGTTTGTAAAATGAAACGCTTCTTGATATGGGGCAAGCGCACTATGGGTGCAGATATCACTACTTTCTTCAATGTGTCAAACGCCAATTGTTGACTTTCACCCCATTTGACGAGATTTGATGTCCCCTTTTTCAATAGATCATAAAGGGGGCATGCTATTGCTGCGTAATCTGGAACGAAAGATCTGTAATACCCTGACAGACCCAAGAACGATCTTACAGCCTTCTTCTTCACAGGTGTTGGGGCTTCTTTAATTCTGCTCACATTTTCCTCATATAAACCTTTACAACTAGGGCTCAACTTGTGACCTAAGAATTCCAGATAAGAGGTTCCCAACAAACATTTCGAGGGTCTGACGGTAAACCCAGCTTCGGAAAGTCGATTGAATAATTCGTACAATTCTGCCATATGGGTTTCCCAATCCTTCGTATGCACGATAAGATCATCGATATAACATTCTGCATGATGCAGTCCCTTTAGAACTTTCCTTAATGCCCTTGTCAAAGTGGCGCCGGCGTTTACTAAACCGAATGGCATTCTCAGGAATTCATAATGTCCGCCTTGAATTACAAACGCCGTCTTAAAAACATCCTTTTCACAAACTGGGATTTGCCAATATCCCTTCGATAAGTCTAGCTTCGAAAAATAAAGATCATCTGCAAATCGGGAAAAAATATCTTCAATGTTTGTCATGGGCTCCGGGTCGAACATGGTTATGGCGTTTAATTTCCTGAAATCTGCATATATGTGATTTGACCCATCTTTTTTCTTTACAACAACGATTGGCGATGCATAGGGTGAATCCGACTCTCGAATTAACCCCATTTCTAACATATCATGAATCTCTTCTTCTACCTGAGACCTGATGGCATGAGGGATTGAATAGGGCTTTGACCGGATTGGGTCTTCACATGTTAGATTTATTTCGTGGTAATGATGGTTACAACGTCCCGGCGTATTTGTAAACAACGATCCGAAACTTCTGATTGTAGATCTCAACTTTTCTTGTTGATGTACTTCTAAATCAATGCCAATAGGAATGTCATCAACGCCCTCTTCTTTTGAAGACTGTATTCTGCCGCCAGGAACATCGAGTGGTATCTCGTTTTCTTCTTCTTCCTCAAGAATAGCTAAGGCGGTCGTGGCGTTGTCTTCTAGATTTCCCTCAGTCTCCACGTCCCGTCTATAATAACTTTTAAGTAAGTTGACATGATAGATTTTAACTTTGTCCCCATACTTGATCTTGTAACAACAACCGCCCAGAGCCTCGATGATCTTATAAGGTCCTTTCCATGTCATTAATAACTTATTATGATTCGTAGGAAGGAGGATCAACACTTCGTCATCAACCTTGAAACTTCTTGGACGGACCTTTTTATCATAAAAATGCTTGTACTTTGTCTGGGCATTTTCTAAGTTGTTTTTGGCCATCCTAAGGGTTTCATCTAGCTTTTCTCGAAGTCTGAATATGCAATGATAGGTATTCTCTACCTCATTGGTCTCGCCCTTGGTCCAGATATCCCTTAAAATCTGCATTGGTCCACGCACGGTTCGACCGTATAACAACTCAAATGGCGCAAAACCGGTGCTTGCCTGGGGGACTTCCCTGTAAGCAAAAAGTAAGGGATTGATAAAACTTGCCCATTTCTTTGGTTGTTCTTGACACAGTTTCCTAAGCACGGATTTTAATGCGCCGTTGAATTTTTCCACGAGGCCGTTCGCCATTGGGTGATAGGGCGTGAAAATTTGCCTGATCTTAAGTAATTTCGATACCTTATTCATCAAATTTGACACAAACTGAGTCCCAAGATCTGACAACATCTCCTGAGGAATTAGGGGAATAACTTGTAGATAAGATTTGTTGCTTTTGTAGTTATGTTCCAAGCGGAATTGAAGGAATTTATCTACTGATGCTGGGGAAGCTGGAAGGTGTTGAGAAATAAGCAAAAAAAAACGGGGAGTGTGCTCCGGTGGCAAATACCCAGAAGACTATAATATAACCAGAACAAAGGTGAAGTCAGTGGATATAGACACTCTCGAGCCTTTTGCAAGGTTGTTAGGTATTCTTCAATGGAACGCGTGACACGGGCACTTTTATACGGGAAAGCTGTCCCTGCGCTCGCGTGTGCGTGATAAATTACATATACCTCTGTTAGAGTGTTAGAAGTGATATATTCATAATGCCCATCGTATGAGAAAAGCAACAGATGAGTGAGTGAGTTCACTCGCGAGCAGTACAATAGTTCGGCAGTCGACTCAAGACTTTTGCTTATGTCGTGTGAAAGGTGAGGTCTCTATGGCTGTAGCAGAGTGCTAGATGTGTCACCAATTGGCGTTTACGTACTAAGAAATGAAGAGTATGGCGTGAGTATACACAGAACGATATACAGACGAGTTTCATCTAGAGTAGGAAGTCATTGTTTGACATATGGTGCTAACAAATAATGCGATATCACGACATACTCGCATCAGTTCGCTCGCAAGTAACGCTTGGGCCAATTGAATGATCACCTACATGTATGATGAAGTGCATGGTCGTCAGGGCGCTGTTATTTCTTTGTCTTGGCAAGTTACGTAGTCCAGTCTAGGAGTGCGCGCACTTCGCGGTCGCGAGCGGCTCGCTTCCAAAAAGATGTATTCACATTCTGAACACGGTCCCTGCTCGTTAGAGAGCGCTCTAATTAGAGAGCTTAGTTGTGTCATTGCACACTATGGTTCTGTGTGTCTCGAGGTGTAGTGAAGAGAAAGCAGGCTGGAGTGCGCTCTCTTTGTCTCAGAATACTTATCGATCGCTCTGCTTTCCCTAAGAACATATGAGTCACGCGCATCGTTTATGGAAGAGGATGGGGGGATTATCTAGATTATATAGTTGAGGAGCTGCTCTCTAAGTTAGTTATTCAAATGTGTACGCCCACCTGCTGATATTCTAATGACGCTTCGGGGTTGTCTTGATGCATAACTCCTTTAGTCTACTTACAGCGCTGGAATCCATGGAGTGCCGGTGAGTAGAATTCTACTCACGTGTAGACTGCTCGTCATATGCCCCGTCCGTCCGACGTCATAACAGGGGAGGCTCTCCAGAGTGATATATGCCTAGTCGGTCACACACTCGCTTCATTAAACCGAATCTGGTGTGTTCGACTGGGATATGCTCTTCACTCTATTGGTGTATGGTGTGCTGTATGTGAGCGCGATTACTCCATTGCACCGTCTCCGTTCTCCAGCATAGTCGCTCTAGTAATGTATCTGATAGCCTGCTCAGGTTGCGTGTGAGATGATATGGCTCTCTCGGAACGTATGGTGTGTGCGGATGCTTCGCTCCTAAGGATGGTGTCTTGGTTCACTTGATATCCGAAACGGCTTACTTACGTGAATAGCCTAGAACGCGCACTGTCAATTTCGTCCAATGTATGAAGATCTAGCTTAGAGATTTGACATGATCTATAAGCTACTAAGTCTCCTACATGGTGTCACAGAACTCGACTAATGTTAACGGTGTGTTTCGACACTCCCCCATTCGGTGCGCTGATCTGGAGGTGTCTCAGATGTGGGTGTTGTTCATAATAGTGAAGGCCTGTATTTATCTGAGATGTTGCGCTCCTGTGACTGATGTCTCGTCTGCATAAGCGACTCTCTTTCAACAAAATTTTACAGGCTTGTACTCATAAGAGCCCCCTTGGACAGGTATCGAGGACACTATGGATTTACGGCAATGACAAATCTGAGTACTAGGCACCAGTTCCGGCACACGGTGGAACAGGGCGAGTGGCGTCGTGGGGATTGTCTTGACGTTCTCTGACAGTCATATTACAGAACCAGTTTACCTGATGGGGTGCAACGTATATGACGCGACGACCTTTGGATTATGCGCTTGTCGAGCATGCAGATACATGTCCGCACGGGTGTCGATTACGCAGTACTCGAATGCAGACACGTCTGCACTAGGGCTAACATCTCCCACGACGATCTGTTAGAGACAATGGGCTTCGACTGGTCAAATATATCTGGTCTATTCTAAATCTGGGCAGACTTATCAATATGTGAACATCCGGACTCGGAGGTTGTTAGTATTTCTCTTCGCTCTAGCGTGCGTATGACTCGCCATGAATACTCTTACACCTTCGAAATGTTGACCGTGAATGGTCAACGACGTCGCAGCCGGGGAACTTGGCTGGTTAGTCACTTGTGGGTCTGAGGGCGGACCTTCGGAAACGAAGTGCAGTTGCGCAGTTACGGAGACTGGTCGATAGGAGGACATACTACTCTCGCTCGGGATTATCACGATCTATCTGGGTCTCACACACGACATGCCTTAATGAGCACTGCGACATAGGGCGCCGGACTCTGGCGAATGATAATGAAAGTGCGGTCGAGGCTCATTCTCCGCAAACTTAAAACTGAATAGTTCGTGACGTTGGGTTGAGAAGTGTGGAGGCCTCGGGTGTGTTTTCCTCGCTTACTACTCAGGATGACCCACATGAAATGGTCAAATCTTGCTTTTTGGAACAAAGGTTCTTTCCCCTTGCTTAAAGAAATTTATCTGCACGAGAAGCAATGTCATTTAAACCAGAGAGACCTGTTTCTCTTAGATGAACCGCTAAGTCCTTGGGGCAACAGGTGAGAAATGATGCGACCACCATGGATCGGTTTAAACCATTTAAATCTTGGTTAAACGTCGGAGAGCCTCACTGCCACTTGATAGGATGATGATTTAATCTGGGATTCAGGAGTTTGTAAACGGGCCCCATCTGCTTTAAGCTTGCTTCCTTAAACTTAGCCGATAAACCATGCCTCGTCATATTAACTAGGAATGAGAAGGGCGTTCGTTTTTAAAGAACTGGAGGAATCATGTGCTTAAGTTGCGCTCGGCAACTTCGTAAGGTCTAGTGTACTGACAGAGCAGGCGCTCCAGTTAGTGAGCTCGCATTCTTGAGTAGAGAGTCATAAACTGCAGTTCCCTCAAAGAAGGTGTCGGGACCATAAAATTCTCTCGAGTGTAACGGTGTACGATTTATATGCGTCAATTTCATCCCTTGATTCAACACGAACGAAGCCTCAGGTATCACGTACCTTAACGTGGTGGTCTGGGCATGATGATAATAGGCAGGTGTGTATATACAGACTATGGTACCGAAGTAACATTCGAGATCTTGCATTGAGGCACTCTAGTCGTATGCGTGTACTAATTTCGTCGATACCATGTATCGGGATCTTACTTTGCGGGCGATTCTTCGATTTGTTTAATGTTTAGTAGAGGCGGCAGCTTCCTACTGTGCTGACTTGGCGTCGGGTTGAGCCTTCCGAGGCTTCTCGGAACTTCTGGAGTGTTGAGAATTACATTTGGCGAGCTTCGGTCTATTGGAGGGTTGAGCATTTTCGGTTTCTTTTCTAATTCAGCAATCCTCTCTTCTTTCTGAGGTTGAGCATTGCTTTCAGCTCTTTCTAATTCAGCAGAGCCTTCTCTTCTCTATTAAGCTTTTCTCTCTTTCTTTAATAATATTCAAGGCTCATGGAACTCTCAGGTTTGGTCACCTCTCTCTAGGATATCCGAGCCTGTTATAGCCATCTTGAGGAACAAACGCATTGGCATCTCGAGAATAGTCTCCGTAATTGGTTAAGTTATGTGTTGCTAACTCGTGCATATATAGTTGAAGATAGTCATGTCTGTGAAATTGCATGAATGAGAGACCGGTGAAATACGCGTAAGTAATGCTCCAGATCGCACGGTGCGTGCTAATGAGAAGGAATAACTTGGGTCTAGCTCATGTCTCCTCTCTCGGACCAGGGCCGACTAAGGAATTAGTGTAGTGTTTATATTCTATCTTTGCCTTGAATGACCAACGAACGAAGGGCTCTGGTAGTCGCGACGGATATGAATGTGTCCTTACAGGTGATTCGTCAGGCGTACTCACACCTGTTTCCTAGATTAAGATTCTTGCCTGAGATGGTTAGGTCTCCAAGTTATCTTTATAAATGTGTGAAGAAAGTTTTTAATCCTAAGGACTTGATGTTTGGTGTGTGTTTCTTGAACTCATAGTTTTTGCTCGCCCTAAAATTATCATGTACGATAAAAACTGGAGTTTTACTGCGTAAACAATTGGTGAAGAAAAGCACAACCTCGATGCCACACATGAGAAGCACAGTTGTCGAGAGAAAGCGATAGAAGCCGGTTCCGTGCCATGTCTAGGATTAAAGTATAAAGGCCAACATGCCTTTCACTTGGTTAGAAGTGCGGGATCGATAGGGGAATATGCATACAAACAATTCTATAAAGTTAATATCGGTATGTAACATGCAAGTCAAAGATCAGCGGATGCACTCTGTAGTATCTTCTTTTAGTATAAGGTGGATAAAACAACATTATGTAGAAATTTTTTCTATTCTGGCGTTGCTGAAGTGTTAATGATGGGGTGTGTGTTAGGCTCATCGCTTAAGAGTCAGTCAGCTAGTCATTTAGGTTGTCACCTCCACTCACTCAATAAATATAAATAATTAGCATCTTTTATGAGTGTTTAATATAAATATTTTGCTCAAATATTTTCTTTTGCGTACGATAGAAGTTAATCAAGTGTGCTAGACCCTATGTGGCCATCTCTCCATTAATCATGTAAAGGCACTGAAATTGTGCGCTCATCCTGATGACATCTCGTTCGTCTCTAACTCTCAGTTAAATTTTGGACGGCGGAGGCTCATTATCATATGCAAGCAATATCTGACTAAATTGGGGCTTCGGCACCATGATAAACGTGAATGGCCTCCACAAATGAGGAGGAAGCGCCCGGCGTTCGCTAGGTGCCGCTTGATACGGCCACAAAAGTAAGGGATTGATTAATATACTAGTGATATAACTTTTTTTGGTTGTTTCTGACTCACAAGTAGTGTATAGTACTAATAGCTCACGGTATAATTGTTTATGTACTACTCAGCCGTATGAATTTTTACCTAACTCTATATTATAGAATAGGCCTAGTTTTACTCTAGCTACATTATTGTGAGTGAGTGTTTATAGTAATACTATATATAGTATGGGATTACGTTGATAATATTTTGATCCTGATTCTTAATTAAGTCTGTACTCTATACAATGTCATTACTAATATGATACACTCTAAACGGTGTATATTATAGGTCCAAGATATACTGGATAACATATCTCTATGTGAAGGTAATATTATCACTCAAGAAGACTTTAATTATAAATACAAATGATATATTATGCCATCATTGTGATTATGTGATTTATTCTCTTTTTACATTGTGAGTAGGTATATATACTTATTATATATATACTGTATAATATATATATAGGTATACATATTTCTGCAACTGTATGCATTTCTAGTGTAAATATATTATATAATTTATATATCTCATTATATGCGTTGTAGTTGAGTAATTATATAATGGTAACTACTCAATATCTCACGCTTGATCTCTATTTATTTTTTGAATAATGGCTCATCATGAATGATATATTAGATACCTTTAGTAATATGAGATAGTCAGGCCTTCCGACATCTCGGGAAGTACTTTTGACAATGCGAGATCACAGTGGATCTGCTCACATAAACTATATCATATAACACATTTCAAAGTAACTCCTATGTATGCCAATTGAAAAACACATTTGAGTCGTCGTATGTTATTTTCTTTAATGTCCTGATGTGTCACTATGCTAATTGTATGAGAATCGTGGTGAGCTACAGTTCTCTCAAAAGTGTATTCCCATCGTAGATACTATTTTAACTTTTTTTTGTTCATAACCACACCATTTCCTTTTCTCTTTGTATTATTAAGTATATATATTATATATATATATAATTTATCCATTTTATCTTTTCAAATCTCTCGGCGCTCCTTTTCCCAAATAATTATTCATACGGATTTTTTTAAACATTAGTGGATTGCTCTGTCTTACTTGGAAGCCATTAATCTAAAATTTTTGTCTGTCTCTAGATTTTATTCTAAGCTCTTAGTCTGATTGTCATAACTCTATGTATTTACTTAGACGGTAGTATTATATTATAAATTGGGATTATATGCGACGATCTCAAATTCTATCACTATATAATCAGCTCCTGCGGCTTAATCCTGCACTACCTCGCCGCCACCTAGACTGTTTTGGCTTGCTGTCTAGTACGCTGTGCGGCATAAAATCGGTTACTGTCGATATTGGTACATCTATATCGCTTTTGTTGCAGTTTTTTTGAAGGGAAAGGTGTAATTTAGTCCAATCGGATTTTGATCCACATAAGTTGTTGTGTTCCCTGCCTCTCTACATGTTTATTTTGTCAAATTAGACACGCGCGATTCAGGTTCGCCTTTGCTATGATATGTTTATCTCATACGTAATCGGCATTTGGTGTTGCTTTGGTGGTCGATTTTAGTGTTATTTATCCAACTTTATTTCTAAACCGTGGATGCCCGGTCTTAACGACTCTGCTATTGTTGCTCCCTAATGTATATTAATGCATATAGAGTGATGTAATCTTATTAACAAAGTCTTTTCTACATATAACCGTATATATTGATACTAGTAGTGAGTGTTACTTGAATCCAATATCTCGCTTTATGAAGTATGTTTACTTAAGGTTTAGTATTATGATATCCTATTATAGTAGAGCTATTTTCTAATTTTTATTCACTGTAGAATTGATGGTCTTTTCCACCTTTTTTTCACAATTACACCTCTAACTGCACGTATTGATATCCCGAAATTGTGATACGATCATATAGCCATATATTATTATAAGGCCATTGATACGTAATCGGCATGAGGAATAGTCTGACTAGTATATATATCGAACTAGATCCTGACATTTACATGGTTTTATACGGGAATGATTTGCACGTTAACGACATATTAGTGATATACATTGAGCTGATATCTCACTTTATAAATTATTTATTTGTATATTACATCAAACACATACATATCTCAATCTTCTTCCACAGTTGGCTATATGCTACTCGTACTGCAAATCTTACTTTTTTGCTAGATCATGTCTCATTATAATACTATACTCTGCATTCTTATTATTATTTTATTTTACTGATTAGGTATTAGTGAATGCATACTCTTCTCGACACGTATCTTTGATCAGTGATATACTTATTTGTATCAAAATTTAGGTTGTCCTCTATAGGTATATACGTGGAAAATATCTGGTTTACTCAGTATTGGCTTTAAACAACATGGCTTTAGATAATATTCAATTGAGTACGACTGTATTATAATTTTTATGTTATGGCCCATTTTCGTGAAAAATACGAGTAGAAGAGTGGTGAGTTGATAGGAGAGCGAGGTTATGAAGAATATAAAAGAGTGAGAGACAGAGGAGTGAATAAGACGGGCGAATTTCGCTGGTGACTGAAACACGAGATGGCACAGGTAGGAAGAGGTGCTCAGAATCCTGACTGAATGATGGACCTGTGGTCCAGGCAATAGTCGCTGCGCTTTTGTGCGGAGTATACAGTATTATTATGCACAATGTGTGCGAATAAGAGGCTAATTTCGATGATGTCTCACGATAGCAATTTTCTGTGTATAAGATGGACCGCCTAGCCGTGGCCAGGATGGGAGTAATTATTTACTGCGAGATTCTGGGCGTTGAATGGAGGGCGAGCAGGTGGAGATGGCTGTCTCCCTGTGACAGATCCTCTCCAGTTTCGCTCTTCTTAATTGTCGGAACTGCGAGACCCTTTCACCGGTTAGAAGTATATGGAACGTATGTTCTGTATCTTCTCAATGTTATCTTATTATCTCGGCTCCCCTAGCATCTTGCATTATTGTAAGTCTATTATACTCTCCTATTGGATAGGTTGTTCCCATGTGAAGAATGACTAATTCTTCATTCGCTGAATTTATTTATATAATTATTTATATTATATATTGAGAGATCTGTTGTATAATCTAGGTTATAAATAATGGTTAGCTATACTTGTTTTTTGGCGGTCAATATAGTTTAGCTATATCTACTCTGATGCAGATTCTAAGTTCATGTGTGGCGTCAATGTCACAAACCTTTAGATTACATTAGATTTAACAGGAGTTTCATAATATCTATAGTCATCAATAGTAAATTCCAATTAGATAAGGTGTAATGCATTAACTCTCGAAATGATTAGATATAATTAAAGATCAGAATCTCTAAATTAATAATTCTACTCACTCTTAATGATTAAAATCCATAGTCCAGAGGTAGTGGCTAGTCTAAGTTACAATTAAAACGATATAAGAGGATCAAAAGTATATATAGATATATATAAGACAGAGAAAAATTGCAGAACTAGATTTCTAAAATATCAGGAACGTGGTTTTATTTCGAAAACCGGAGATTAGTAATCGGAAAAAAAAAAAAAAATCTAATCACAAATTATGTTATATATTTTGTAAACGAAGACAATTTATAATGATAGACTCAAAATATATACTTGAAGAAGTGATAATCTTACTTAAAAGAATTAGAGACATTAATCTATATATATATTAATTAGAAGAAAAAAATGAAGACAATTATTCAATAATAATGGAAGAAGATAATAATAATCAAACATACAATATAATCATATGATATACTAGAAAAAAAATATATGAAGAGCAATTTACTTTACAGTTTCAAATTCAGTGCTCAAGGACTTTATTATATTTCTCTATTAAAGCTAATATCTTCTCATCTTACATATTTACTACATATTAATTAAAATCAGTATTATATTATTATATGCTCTATATATTTGCAAATATTTCTATAATAAGTGCACAGTGGAAAATGCAGGGGAGAAGATGTAGAGATGTTCGATTGTATTATGATGAGTTTATATTATTGGTCAGTTATACAAACAGGACGTTATAGGATACAGTGATAGGGATTAAGGAGAATGAAGATACGAATAGAATGACATGGATATACATCGAATAGTATGGTGTTCTAGGGTAAGGGTGATGAGCTTTACATGGAATAGGATTAATGCTCACACGTCACTGAATATATTCGACTTCTGCTTACGTAGCAGAGCGTCGTGATAAGAATAAATTGGATGTCTATATAATATGTGTAATGGTTGGACTCTATAGTGATTAATAGGCGGTGTAGTGCAGGTTGAGTTTCTAATTGATATGTTTTTCTTTGTGTTTATCCAAGAGGTTTAGTGATATACTTTTGGTAGGTATATGACGCGGAATGAGCTTTTTGGCTGTTCACAACTGAATGTTAGGTCCAAAGCTTAATAATAGATTTAACTATATGAATTGGAAGACTGGTCAAGTTTGTCCATAAAGAATCAAGGCTAAAAACTGGAGTTTGGACTGCGGGGTAACATAATTGACTCAAGAAAGAAGCAAAGGTCTAAATATATTGTTCCTAGCAACTCTCATAGCAAAGTGAACATCATCCGGAAATGAAAAGGAGGGATAGCTCTAAAACTCCCTATACCTCCTTCAATATATATAATGGCGCGTGAATTTGATTCAATGGTTTATAGTTAGATAGAGGGCGAATTTCTGAATCGCGCGCTCTGAAAAGAGGTTTTTTTTGCGTGTACCGAGAGACTTTGCTGGTAGGTGAAATGATAATTATGAAGGGTTGATATATACATGTATAACCTGTTAAGTATATGGTAGTAAGTGTATGGTATGTTGTCAAGTGCAGGCTCAATGTCTCCTCTCAGTTAGTGAAGATTTTATAGTAGGATGATAAATGTGTAGCTTATTAATGTACATATATATCATGAGTTATAAACTATTCTTATTAGAAAAATAAGGTATATAAGATTGAGTTGAGTACAAAGCGCGCCGAGAATAAGATGTGACAGTCGTCGTGCTAATTTGATATGTTGTATTAGATAATGGATAACAGATTTTGGACTGGCGGTGATATTCGGACTTAGCAGTTCGATAGGCTGGTGAGGGTGCACTTCTCAACTCGTTGTGAACGGCCAGTGAATATAGATAAAGAGAGCGAGGCTTTTAAGTCGGTGTGTGCCTAGAGTCTTGCAATTGAAGGGTATGTTGTTCACCTGTGTTTTTAATTGTTATATAATTATAGTAGTGAGAACCATGGTATATGAGAATAAGAAGTCATATAGATTTCTTAAAAGTTTCAATTTAATGTGATGGGTGTTACAGTAATGGACAATGATTGGAAGGGGCGCTGCTAGGTGTGAGGAAGAATTGATAAATGAGGATAAACGTATTAAAAAAAGCAAGCAGTTGTAGTGGTGTGAAGAAAGGAGTAAACGAGAGGATAAATGAAAGTGATAGTATGTTTAGATGGTTTGGTGATGTGGAAAGATAATGAATATGATTTAGTAGATTAGGGTTAATCTCGTGAATATGTTAAAAGTGAGCGAGTATATATATATATATTTTTACAATTGTGATGTTGGTTAGAATACCGATCCGTGATGGGAAATTTGTCATAGAAAGCGATCATATCGCGTAAACTTGTATATATTATATATATATATGTTTCTAAAGGAGAGATAATGTTGTGTTTATGGGCTCATGAAGGTGAGAATTTAAGGTGCTCGATGAATAGTAATTACAGGATAATATCGAGTAGGTTGGTGTGAAGTGGGTATGGTATGGTGTCCACTCACTGTTGCATATAGGGATGTAACCTCATGTACTCATTGTTAACGATATATTTATACCTATATTATGGGTAGGTTCTTACGGATTCGACTGTCTCGTAGAGTAGCTCTTAATTTATATGGTGGATATTTATTACTGACTGCGACTAGTTCTCATCTAATTCTTCATTGACTTCTTCCTTTATTCTTTTTCGGGATTCTTTCCTGAAACTAAACTTCTCCTTAATGCATTTGGTCAATATCGTAATGGCATCGCACGCACCTTATCTCAAGATTTCTGTGAGGTGAGCAAAAGGTAGATGATTTTCGAAGTGAAGAAATTTAAGTACTGTAGTTTGAAGTCATCATCAACACGTGTATATATAAAATAATAATTATAAGAATATAAATAAATAATTTTAAATATAATAAATAATAAATAATATTTAATTAGATATAATAATTATAAATAATAATAGAATTAATATAATAATAATTAAAATATTAAATTTTAAAAAATAGTAATCATATATAATTATAATAAATAATTAATAATCTCAATTTTGATTAATATATATAAATATATTTTAATATAATAATAATAATAATAATAATAATATAAAATAATATAATAATAATGATTTATTTAATATAATTTTGATAATAATAATGAATAAGAATAATAAATAATAAATTAATAATAATAGTAAAAGGATATTTGTTGATATTAATAAGTTCATCTACAACTATGGGAATTGCTAATTTATGAAAATAATTATCTAATGTAAATAATAATTAATAATAATAATAAATATTAATAATTAATAATAATAATTAATGTATAATGATAATACATAATAATTAATAATAATTTAGAATAATATATTAACTGATTCTTTTATAATAGAATTAATTTATTATAAATAAATAAATATATAATAATATAATAATAATAATAATAATAATAATAATATAAAATTAATAATGATAATGATAATGATATTAATGATAATGAAATATATATAATAATAATAATAAATAATATAATAACATAAAATCTTTTTATTATTTATTCTTCAATGACAAAAGTCATTTTTAGATTTGATAGATAGTTGAAGTTAAAAGAAAGGACTAAAAGTTTTTCTTATGAGTTACTTTACAACATCTTTTGATGCAGGAAAATTATACATTTTAGACTTACTTTTTTCTTTAGTAAGTCATTGAATACATTTGCCATCCAATGATGTTAGATTTTGTCCACAAGGTGTAGATATATTCCGCAATATTTTATCTGAATGGTATTTTTCGTTACCAGGAAGTGAGATAGATAGAAACAAATTGATTAATTAAGTATGGTTTTCCCTGCTCATATATACTTTTTAGTATGACAACGGATGGGTAATATTTTATTCATAATTGATCTTTGTTATGGGTGTATTTTAGTCGTATATATATTATTATTCCTAAATAATAATAACTTAATATTATTTTAGGCCTTAAGTATTTAGTATTTTCGTTATGATGCATATTATATGTATGGTATATTATTTAATACTTATTATAATATATATTTATTATATTAAATATATATTATTTTAATATATTATACAATAGAGATTTTTATCAAAATATGTTTGGATCTATGTTATCGACTAAATATAACTAAACTGATATTTGAAAATTAAATATATTATATATATATATATTAATATATATATATATATAATATATATATAGATATTTTTAAATTATAATAATAAATAATAATAATTTATTTTTTAATTATTTATAAATGTATAGATAATTATTAATTATTAATATAATAAATATATTACAAATTAAATAATTTAAAATATATATTTTATTAAAATATTTTATACTATCTAATGAAGAATATTTGATATTTATAAAAGATATTATATTATATGTTAATTTATAAGAAAGAAATATAATTAAAGATATTATTATATATACCGTATATATTATATATGTATATTTAATTATATATATATTTATATATATATATATATATATTATATATTATATATATATATAGTATATAATATAAATACATATATATATATTTATAGTATTTTTTATACTAATTTATATTTGAATTTTATATTAATATTATAATATATATATATATGAATATGTAATTAAATATAGATATATTTTTATATTTATTTAATAAAATATATATATATTATATATATATATATTATATATTAAATAGATTTAGAATAAGATAATCAATCCAAACAGGAGGTAATATAATATTTATTAAGAATGTAGTGAGAGACAATAAGTAAGATTACTAGTGGTGAGGAATACTTGTACGTGCTTAAATAGTAATTTAGGTAGGTATATAATGAATAATGATTTCCGCGATGTGAAGGTACATTAGAATATAATAGTGAATACTCACTCACTCAAAAGTTGGTCACATCCAAAACATACCCTGGGCCTGGGGTATTCATATAAATCTGATATGTTTTTTTGTACATGTATGGAAAATGTATTTATGCCTGTATATGAAGTATTTGTATGTTTGCGTGAGTGTGCTGTTATTTATCTTGAAGTATGTAATGTTTATGTATGTATGATGTCATGTGTGTGTGTGCATGCTTGCAATGAGTTTATTCTAATTTTCAACTCTGCTAGGAGATAGGATATTGTGAGTAGTATTTTAGTAATATTGGGTATATAGGTATGAGGTGGTATATAGGTTCTTCTGCATAAGATAATCTCACCTCAATATCTCACCTCTGTTACATAACAACTAGTCCTATATCCTCCACCTACCAGTACTTATCATCCAGTTTGATAAATAGTAACTATATATGTAGGTCTATTTATTTTTCCTTTTCTTCCTCTAACTTCAAAGAAATTAGTAGCTAATATTTAAAATTATTTATATATTTTTGTCATACTTATTATATAATTGAAATTTGTAATTATTATATTTGTCTGTTTTTATATTTATTTTTTTAAATTATATAAGGTGTTATTCTTTATTATACATAACCTTATAATAGTACCTTCATTATTTTTATTAGTATATATATTAATCTAACCATCACTCTGTAATTTAATGGGCGTCTTCACAAACTGCTATATTTACATATATATTTATACATAAATTATATAAATATAATTAATAATTATTAAATAATAATTAATATTATATATAATAATTATATAATAATTATATTAATAAGAATATTATTTATATAATATTATTAAAATATTATATAATTATATATAATAATAATTTATAATAAATAATATATATAATTATGATATATATAATAATATATTCTATATATTATATAATCTTAATTAAATCTATTAATTGAATATCTAATGATTTAGATAAAATGAGGTGGAGAAGAGAGTGAATGGTATATATTGAGGTTTTATATGGATTGTATCAACAGGCGTAATTAGATAATTAGTTAGTTAATAGGGTATAATAGTGATCATAGACTCAGTGATGTATTAATTGATAATATGATATACTGATATATATTTTAGGTGTATTTTATATAGGATTGTGGCTTACTGAATATGAGTAAATCTAAGTTATGTGGTTATATATTATATATTTATGCTCTACTTAATGAGACGTGTGTATATGAAATTAAATTTTGGTGTTCATAAGTGATATTGTGAGTGTAGTGATGTTTGTGTATGGGATAAGTATTATGAGCTAGTAGGTTATTATAGTGTTATGCTCTTGGGGTTATTATCTCTATTTATGTATAATTACGGATGGGGTTTATATTGATAAGATTATAGTGAAATAGATGGGCTATATTATATTATATATATATATATATGGTGGTAAGAAGGTATATTAATTACAGATATATTTAATGTATTGAGTATAGTAAGAATGGATATTAGTATGGAGGGTGCTCCCGAATACAATTTAATGCTCAGGTATATAAGGATTGGTTTATGTGTACTGGCGATATCTGAGAGGAGAGTTTTGATGAGGATTGGTATTAGAGAGATATATATTTGCTAGCAGTATATTAATATTATATTATATATTATATAATATATAGGTGTTAGTATTAACTATACTATACTATATAAGTATACTATAGAAAGAGTAAGGTTAATAATGTGTATTAATATAGTGTAAGTGAGTACTGACCTCCTCTCTCAGTGTGATTATATTGTTATAGATGGTTGTAGCAATGAAGACAAGTGATGTCTAGTTAATATTTAGGGATAATATTTGATTTTGAAGGAACGTGATGCAGGGTATATAATGATAGGTAATGATTTGGTAGTAAATATGGTCAGGATGGTGAGTCGGTTCATTACATATTCGATTGTAGTGTAATGTAAAGGAGGTAACTATAGTCTGAATATGTGCTCATAGAGTCTTTGCAGGAGGGTATATATGTTGTATACTATGTTGTATATTGTACTTAATATAGTTAGTGATGACCTATTAGGTATGGAATTAAGTAGTGCTTATTAGTATTCTTTAATAAAGTTCTATATGTGTGTGTTTCAGATGGGACAATCTTAGGGTATATATATAGGGGCGTGTTAGATGAGAATTGATAAAATGAGGAAGAAGTATTAGAGAGTTGGTGGGGGTTGAAGGAAAGGAGTAAACGAGAGTATAAATATGAAAGTATATGTTGAGATGGTTTTTATGGTCGTTAGTAGATAATAGATATATAATTTTTCTGACTTTAAACACCGAAATTATAACTAGTATGTAATATAATATATAAGTTATGTATAGCGAGTGTGTTGAGGAACGACCGGTCTAGGAACCTGAAGGAATAATGGATAAATGTATGATTGAGTCTCTCATAGTATAATAACGAGTGTCTAATAGGAAGTAGAATATGTGTTGAGTTTGGTGCAGAGGTGAGAATAAAGTGTATATACATAATTAAGGGTGAGATGGCTAGTGAGGTTGTATGTGAGGGGGTATATATAAATATGGTTGTGGCTCACTCACCTATGAGCCATAGGGATGTACCTTATATCATGGGTGAACGATTTACCTCATTAATGGTGAGGTCTCACTAGTCGCTGATCTCGTGTGAAAGCTCTTTAGGTGGATTTTACTTGACTGCTCGACGAGTTATACTCTATACTAATTAATGGTAGGCTAATTTATTTATTAATAATTTAAATTTTTATTATAAATTAAATATATCTAGAGTATATGGGGGTGACTTCTTTGCGATACTTTTGTCATATTCTTACTAACTGCTTTTCTTTTTCCGAGCATGTCTCTCTCGCCTTATCCACCTAGTTCATTGTGGGTGAGCAAAGGTAGATGAGAAGAAGAAAGAAGAGTAATTATATGAATTATTAATATAATTATAATATTAATAATATAATAATAATATAATTATATAATTAATATATAATAATAAATTAATTATAAATGAATATTAATATATATAGTAAAATAATTATATGTATAATAAATATAATAAGAATAAAATAAGATAAATAATCTCAATATAATAATATAATAATTAATAATAATAATAATAATTATTGCACTAGTACCATTTAATAATAATAAAATATATATTAATATATAATAATAAAATAATAATTTAAATTATAATTATATAAAATTATTAAATATATTATATAATATATAAATAATTAAATAATATATTATAATATAAATAAATAGTAATATAATAATTATATTAATTTAAGAATTATAATAATAATAATAATATATAATAATAATACTGCATTTGAAGATGTAATATAAATTAAATAATTAGAATATAATAATAACTAAAATATATATAAATTAATGATTAAATTAATATTATCACATATACTTATAAGTAATTAATAATATAAAAAATATAATTAATTAATAATAATAAATTAAATAATATTATATAATAATAAAATTAATAATTAATTAATTATAAATATTTAATTAATAAATAATATAATATTAATAATTATTAATTGATAAACTCCAATTTCACACTATTAAGAAGATCGTTAATGAATAATAAGAATATAGTTGAAACTTTACTCAAATTATAATACATGAGTTTTTAGATTGATACAACAAAAATCTTAGTGTGGAGGAAGAGAGAGATATATGGTCGAGAATATTAGCATAGATATCCTAAAACGATTACTGTGTGTTTGAAGGACCATTATCTACTGGTTTTCATTATGCCTATGTTATAATAGTTCTTTTAGTGATTAGCGTATATCTTGATCCAAACTTTGGTCTAGGTTGAGAATTTATAATCCCAAGCTTATATCAACAGGGATGATGTGTATGTAATTTTTATATTTTAATATTATATATTTATTATTGATTATTATATTTAATAGATTATATTATATTATTATGAATTATATTAATATGATATATATATAGATAATTATATTTTTATATATTTTATTAATTTTTAATTATATTATGATTATTATATATTTAGAATAATTTATATATACATTATTACTAAAATCCATTAACTATTTAATGTTTAGAACATGAGGCGTAGAATACTAAATTATTTTTCATTCTAAGTTCTTTCAATTTATTTTATGGAATAAATTTATACAGTTTATCATTGTTTGTAAATTAATTAGTATTGTGATTTAGAATAAATTTCTTATTTAAACAAATTAAAACTACCTCCCTACCGGATAACTCCTGACGAGTATACTTTAGCGAGCGGATATAGTTAGCTACCCCAGACTATAATTTTGCTCAGAGTAGAGGAACTTATAGATATTAGGTGGGGTGAATTAATGAGATTTAATAGGAAGAGGATGGTGAGAGTGACGCAGAAGAAAGGCCCACACCTCCGGATTCATAATTAATTATACTTAGATAAGAAATATATATATGATAAATAATTTATCAGAAGAATGGATTGATAATGATTATTATATAATTTATTGTCATAAAGATTAGGTGTTTATCTACAAATATTTAGTTTACCTAATCGACGCATTCAAAAATCACTTCAACGAAGCCGTTCATTTTGGGTTTAAAAATTTGATAATCTTCATTTTATATATTAAGGAATGTTTTTCTCTCTTGAAAGTTCATTAATACTCTGTTATAATCTATTTTATTTGCCATTCCTTTAATAAAATGAGCATTCATATTCATTGTATAATTCCTAAGTTTATTTTTAACTATTATGAGTAATTAATACTCATGTCAAATCATTTAATTAAGTTCGTATTGTTTATTGAATTTTTCACGTTCTAACATAATAGTTTATTATTATTCTTTTAATCGTATAATAGTAATTATTATATGCTAATAGGATATATATATATATTATATATAGTATAATTAATATATTTATAAATATATATATTAATATGTTTTATTAAAGCACAGTTTCTATTTAGACATAATAAAAGATATTTAACAGAAAAGTATAAAAAAAAAAAATTTATATCTACGATAATTACTTATTATATATAATAATTTAATATATATATAGTATATCTATAGTATAGTATTATATTATTATATATTTTAATAATAAATTATGTATATTGTATTAGTATATTTATAGTATTATTAATTGTAGTATGTATTTTATTATTTGGTATGTTATATGTATGTATGTATATGGTGATGATGATGATATGTATATAATAGTGTGGCGAGCTGGGCAGCTCGAGGCCTGAGTTGCCTAAATCTAGTG
>JABUQX010043561.1:0-2500 GCA_015478945.1 Trachelipus rathkii | reverse complement strand
TAATCGAGTTAACTACCATGAATATAGTAGTTACGACTAAGCGGATATAGGTTCGGTAGTCGTGCATAGGAGAATAATCTGAACGAGACTATTATGTCAACGTTGATATGAGATCATAAAATATAAAGTTTTCCGCTTCTTATTGTTGTTAATTCTTACGCACCTTGTTAAAATATTGAAAATTATTTATTAGTTTAAGTAAGAAGTTTGTAATGTGGTTTTAAGTAATAGAATATATATATATACAGTATTATGTAATGGAAGGGTTAGATATACGTAATGTTATATATATACTTTATAGTGTACTATAGACTTTAATGGGGTAGGTTAGTGTGTGATTAAGAATGTCGAAATCGGTACCTAAAATTATTAAATGATCATAGCCTCCTAAAGGGTACCGATATATGGATATTAGACTATAATATGTAAACAGTATAAAGATGAATTGAAAGATACTTGAGAGGCGCTGATGTTAATCGATAGTGCAATACTATAGGGTATATACCGAAGTAAATGTACCATGCCCGGCAATAGTCGAAGAGAGGTGTCGGGTGTGAAACACTCTTCCTTGTAAAGTAAACTAGATGATATATATAATAAGATAATAAAATCCTTTTAGATGAGTATTAAAGATAATTAATGATTACATGAGCTTTTCAACCAAATTTCGTGAGGTTGTCTCTTCTAGATGCTTCTGTTATTAGATAAAAGACTAAATTAAATATAGTTAGAAAAAGTTAAAAAAGTATAAAGGAATAAGAGATAAAATAATGGAAGTGTTATAATGAGTATTATGATTAAATGTTTATTTAGATAATAAAAAGTATATATATTGATGAGTGGGATATTATTATTATATTAAAATGATTATTTTAAGCTATTGGGTAATGCTAATATTGATTGTAGTAGTTATATTTTGAAATTTAGTAAGTGAAATTTAAATTAGGTTGTATGTAGTATTATATATAGTAATTATAGCTAATAGTGAAAAAGGTTCTTGTGATTTTCTCTGTTAAGGTAGAGTAAAGCTTGAGTAAGATATCAATTATGTATATTAATTGTAATATAGGTGTGATTTTTATATTATATCATATACGATGTAGTATATTATAGTAGTGTGGTTTTCTATGTATGGATGGAACGAGCTGAGTTAATATAGGTTATTAATCTATAGTTGTAGTGTCGTATTTTGTAGTTGGTATTTTGCTCTCATATATTATAGATATGTTTTGTGAAAGTCATATATAGAGTTATTGTGTTTATCTATACCAATGTTATTATAGTTAATAGTATGTATTATTATTTATGTACTTAGAGTTATGCTTAGGCATGGATATCTTAGTTAATACGCAGAATAGAATTCTGGATAATATGGTTTGTGTATTGTGTAATCGGGGTATTGCAGGATTTTTGAAGGGTTATATATAGGGAATTTATATGAAGAGGAAATCTTGATTAAGTGTTATTTTAATCGTTGTTTAGTGAATATAGTGGATGATAGTGTTAAGTAGTATGAGAAATGAATATAGAGATTATTGGGGGCTTTTTGTATCACAGAATGGTATTTAGTATAATGTATATATGTAGTTTATATATATTAAGTAGTGGATTATATTACTATTATATAATATTATATTATCTTAAGTTAATATATAATATTAGCTATAGATATAATATTAATATGAATGTTGATTAGATAGATATAATATTAATATAGCTACCGAGGCTGGGGATTTATATGGAGATGGAGTATTAACATCGTCGAGTAGGAGTACACGAGAATTGTTCATGATCGTCAGAAGTATCATTTGAGGAACAGTAATATTCTTATAAGTGTTTTATTATAGGTATAAAAGTAAGTAATAGATAGCATATATATAAAATTCTAGTGAGTGATTACTATTAGAGATAAAAAGATATGAATGATTATAATAGTTATGACCTTTAAGTATTTTGGTACTAGGTATTTAGATAGTGATGAGAATCACAATAGAGTATATAGATATATTTATGGTTAGTTTAATAAGGGTTGGCGAGTTGTTTTACTGTAGAAGATGGTATTGAGATTAAGTGTAATATTGTGACTCTTGTGTGAACACTCAGGATACCATAAAATCTCATATCAAGGTAGACAAGTCAAGGTGAATTAAGAGTATTACTTAGATGAATGTTCTGATTAGATAAATTTTATATGTTTAGGGTGATTATGTTAATTATTTATTAATGTAATGTATTAAATATATATATAGAATAAATATATTTATACCACTTTTTCATATTTATTACTATGGGCTTATTAATTACATAATACACATAATAAATAATATAATAATTAGCGTGAATAAATTGCTTTAATACTTATATATTTAATCTATCTACAACATGTACCTGTAATAAACTAATAGACTAATTATTAGATCTAGGACTTGATCTTGAATTGAGATAAAAATAATTATTCAGAAAAATATATTAACCTCCAGTAAGGAAAATGTTAATTAAA
>JABUQX010043560.1:2500-26563 GCA_015478945.1 Trachelipus rathkii | reverse complement strand
TATCCAAAACTTAAGTAAAACGAAATTACACATAGGCATCAACTCACGTTATTTGGCCTTACACCAGAACCGCAGTCTGAACCGTAAAGTTGATATGTTTAGAAAAACGACTTCTTCAAGAAGATTACCTTCAACACCTCGCCAACGACTTAAGCCATAGCGCAAGTCCAATATAACAATGAAAGTGCATCTTAGTCATGGGATCAAGCTATTTTTTTATTTTTTTGACCTTATAGATATCTTTATCGAGATGATATAACACTTTTAAACGAAATATTAAACCAAGCTCGGGAGTCCGCTTTTATTGCTTACACAGAATGTAGTAAAATTTCATAGAAGTTCGTCAAAGAAGATAGCCTTCAAACACCCTGCCTAAATTAACCTAGAGAATCCCAAATATTACATGAAACCATGATGTAGTTGAATCGCTATTTTTCAATCTTAGATTTCTTGTAAATTGATCAAAAAATATAACACTTAAACGACTATTACCTAAAGATCGACTAACGCTTTTAATTGACAATACACAGGCGCAGCGAACTAGCACCCAGAATTGTAAGTATTTTAGAGTTTTCTTCAAAGGAGATACCATTCCAACCACTCTAGCCTAAATTACCAACGAAGTCAATTTAATTTACGATAATTATCGTATTTTACCAAAAATGACTTAATTTTTTAACTTTAATTTATTCTGATAGCGTAGTATAAACACTCACTAAAATCACGAAATACGCCTAAAGCTCGACATACGCTTTATGTGCTACACGCGCAGACATGTAAGTATTACTAGAGAGTTTTCTAACGTTCATAAGAAAAGACCAAAAGAAGATACCTCATCAAACCTGCCTAACTTACCTAGTCAGTAACGGACAGCAAATGCCAAAAGTCCCAAAATTTTGCTATAGCAAAGTAATAAGAAATTTCAGTATGAAATACCACGGTACACGCCACTAGATATTTATATTATTTTTTTCTTCATTCAATTTTTTTTCCCGTCTTTTTTTTTTCTTTTTTGACATTAATTTCAAACCTTTTGCTAATAGCGGGCTTTAGAGAGGTGCCCTAGTCCAAAAGTATAAACAACCCTAAAACACTACTACTCACCTCAAGCGATCCCTCGACTAGGCTTACCAAAGCTCGATATCCCAGAATGAATATAATACTTAATGCGAGATTCTTTAAAAGAAGAAACCTCAAACAACTGCCTAAATACCCTAGGAGAAGATCCAAATTATACATGAAAGTGATTGATATAGATGAATACACCAGGCTACAAATTGTTTTGCAAAACTTTCATAGATTTTGTGTAATAACACTTAATAATAAACACTTACCTAAAAAGCTCGACTACGCTTTATTGCTTTACAAGAATGTAAGTATTTTACTGTACGATTCAGAGTACTTTCAAAAGCCAGAAAAGTTATAACTCCACACCTGGACGGATGTACTGATGGCACTAAATCGATATAAACCTTCATAGAGGCACGTTCTCCAAATCTAATTACATGAAAGGATTATCAAGTTATGGAGACCCCACACCGCCACGTCATAAATGTCCGCCTATTTTTTTATCTACTCCGAAGACTTTAGTGGAAATCTGTCTAATGTGTTTTAGTATCGTTAATAGCCAAAAACGATATCATGAAGCTTAGACTACGCTTATTGAAACACAACTAACAGTATCAGCCAGATAGTAGATATTTATAGAAAGATTCTTGTCAAAAAGCCCCATGGTACCTCAAACACGCTGCAAAATACCTAGGACTCCAAAATTAATTACAGTGGAAAGTCAACCTTTTATTATGAATAGCCTAATTTTTACACAAATTCAAAAACTTTACTAAGACACTTTTCTTTTATAATAACACGATATATTACCTAAGCTCTCGACTACGCATTTATTTTCTAGCAACTCAGAAGTCAAGGGTATTTTAGAGTTCTTCAAAGAATACTCAAACTCCTATACCTAGCCAGTCCAATTATTACCATCGTAACAGTCATGTAGTAGAAATGATATTTTTCAACTTTGATTTCTTTTCAGATATCATAAAACGATTACCTAAACTCGACTACGCTTTATCACAACAGAATGTATGTATTTTAGAGTTCAAGAAATTAACCGATCAAACAACCTTGCAAATTACTTAAGGAGTCAACTTATACATGAAAGTGATTTCGCATGAATAGCTAATTTTATCAACTTTAGATTTCTCCTGTCTATAACACTTAAACATATACCCTAACTCGACTACGCTTTAAATTGCTAACCAGAATGTAATATTGGTAGAGATCTTCAAAATTCTACTCTAAACATCCTGCCTAAATACCCTAGGAAGTCCAAATTATTACATGAAAATTGATTAGTATGAATGCTAATTTTTTTCAACGTTTGAACCTTCTTGTATATAACACTTAAAACGATTATACTGTAGAGTAGGAGAACCAGAATAAGTTTTTACAGAAGTCTTCACAGAAGATACTCAAAAACCCTGCCAAATTACCTAGAGTCAAATTATCATGAAAGACTTTAGTATGAATGCTAATTTTTTGACTTTAGATTTCTTTCGTTTATAACACCTAAACGCATATACCTAAGATCACTACGCTTTATAATGCGTTCCCAGAATTATATATTTTAGACGTGCTGTAAAGTAAGATACCTCAACAACCTGCAAATTACCAGGAGTCCAATTATTAAATGAAATGAAATTGAGTATGAATGCTATTTTCTTTCTGACCTTTAGATTCTTTCTTTATAACACAAAAGTATTACCTAAGCTCATACGCTTTGCTTACACCAGAATGATATTTAGAGTTCTTCAAAGAGATAACCTCAGAAAACCTGTCCCGTTAATTACAAGGGTCCAAATTATAGAAGGCAATCTTATATGAATGCTATTTTCGTTAACTTTTAGATTTCGTGTTATATACACCTAAAACGTATAAATAAGCTTGATACCATTATTGCTTACACCAGATGTTAAGTATTTCTAGAGTTCTTAAGAAAGTCCAAACACATGCTAGATCACTAGGAGCTCCAACATTATAACATGAAATGATTTTTTAATAGCTAATTTTTTACTTTTAGATTTCTTTGTATTATAAACACGTAAAACGAATACTCAAGCTCGATTACGCTTTTTGCTACACCAAGCATGAGTATTTTTAGCAGTTCTTCAAAGAAGATTACTCAAACACCTGCCTAAACATTACCTAGGAGTCCAAAATTTTACATGAAAGTGATTTATTTTTGTACTAATTTTCTTAACTTTAATTTCTTTTATATAACACTTAAACGATATACCTAAGCTCGGCGTACTACGCTTCTTAATACTTACACCATAATCGTAAAGTATCTTTAGAGTTTTTCAAAGAAAATACTCAAACACCACCAAAACATGTAAAGAGGAAATTATTACAATGAAAGTGACTTTCGCATGATGCTAATTTTTTTCAACTTTAGAATCTTTCTTTGTAATACACTTTAAACGACTCAATAACCTGAGCTCGACTACTCTTATTGCTACACCAGAATTTAAGTTTTTTTAGGGATTCTTCAAGAAATACTCAACAACCTAGCCAAATTACTAGAGCCAAATTACTACATTGAAGTGAATTCTAGTAACTGAATGCCTAATTTTTCTTCAACTTTACAACTTTCATTGTTATAACAATAACAATAACAATACCTAAGCTCGGTTACGCTTTATTGCTACACCAGAATGTAAAGTATTTTTAGAGTTTTTAAAGAAGATACTCAAACACCTGCCTAAACTACCTAGTAGTCCAAATTATTACATGACAGATTTTAGTATGAATGCTAATTTTTGACTTTAGATTTCTTTGTTATAACACTCCTAAAACACTACCAGCAATACGCATAAAATCTAACCTGGTTGAAAATTTAGAAAGTATCTTCAAACAAAGAACTTCAAACCCTGCCTAAAATCTACCTAGAGTCAAATATTACATGATAAGTGATTTAAGTATGAATGCTATTATTTGCACTTAGATTTCTTGTATATATAACACTTTAAACGCATTGAATACTAGCTCACTACCTTTAGGCTACACCGAATGTATATATTTTAAGTTCTTACAAAGACAGAAGTACTCAACACCATGCCTAATATACAATAGATCCAATATTACATGAATATTTTAGTATGATGCTAATTTTTTTCCAACTTTAGATTCTTTGTTAATAACACTTCAAAACAGTATACTTAAAGCTCATACGCTTTATTGCACACCAAAATGTAAGTATTTTGAATATCAAGAAGAATAGCTCCAAACCTGCCTAAATTACTAGCAACCCAAATTATTATATGGAAAGTGACTTATATGACATGCTTAATTTTTTCAACTTTAGATTTCTAATTGTTATTAACATATAAAAGATTATACCTTAAGCTGATACGACTTTATGTCACCAGATGTAAAGTATTTAGATTCGTCAAGAAATACCTTCAACCACCTGACCTAACTACTAGAAATCCTAATTATTACATGAAAGTGATTTAAGTTGAATGCTAAAGACTCTAACATGTAATTTCTTTGTATATAACACTCTAAAACGAATTGACCTAAAAGTCGACCTTTTATGCATACACCAGAACTGCTAACTATTTTAGAATTCTTCAAAGAAGAATACTGCAACACTGCCTAAAACTTACCTAGGAGTCCCAAAGTATTACATAGAAAGGAATGTATGAATGCTATACTTTTTTCAGACTTTAGATTTCTTGTGTATTACACTACTAAACGAATATACTTAAGCTCGACTACGCATTATTGCTACACCAGAATTGTAAGTATTTTAGAGTTCTTCAAAAAGATACCTCAACACCTGCCTATTACTAGAGTCCAATCAACCTCCTTGAATATTAGTATGAATGCTAATTTCTTTAACTAATTCTAGATTTCCTGTTAATATGCACTTATAAAACGAAATATACATAAAGCTCGACTACGGCTTTATTGCTACCACCAGAAATGTAAGTATTTTAGAGATCTTCAAGAATATACCTCTTCAAGCCTGCCTAATACCTAGGAAGTCCAAGTATTAACATGACAGTTGATTTAGTTGAATGCTAATTTTTTCAACGTTAATTTCTCTTTTATAACACTTAAAACGAACTACCTAAGCTCGACTAGTTCTTATTGCATTACACCAGAATGTAAGTTTTTAAGTTCTACCAAGAATACCCTCAAAACACTGCCTAACTTACCTAGAGTCCAAAATTTAATGCTTTTTTGGGATAGTTAGTATGAATAATCATTTTTTTAAGCTATCTATATTTCTTTGTTATCACTGGTTAGTAAAACGATAACCTAAGCTCGACTACGCATTTATTGCACTACCCAGAAGTGATATTATTTTACAGACATCACCACCGCTCACGCTCAAACACCTGCCTAAATACCTAGGAGTCCAAAATTATTACATTGAAGTGATTTAGTATGAATGCTTAATTTTTTTGACTTTAGATTTCTTTGTCATAACACTTAAAACGAATCCTAAGCTCGACTACGCTTTATCTCTACATGATATAAGTATTTAAGAGCTCTTCAAAGAAGTACCTCCAAAACCTGCCATACAATAACCTAGGATGTCCCAATTATTACATGAAAGGGATTTAGTAGGAATAAATACAATTTTTTTCAACTTTAGATTTTCTTTAGTTAGTATTCCACCTAAAACAACTATATACTAAGGCTACTACGCTCTCATATCTGCTACACCAAATTAAAGTTCTTAGAGTTCTTCAAAAGAAATGTACCTCAATAACACTGCCATAAATTTACCTAGCGAGATCCAAATGTATATACTGATGAACAGTGAATTTATATGAATGCTAATTTATTCAACATTAGACTTTCTTTGTCATACAACTTAAAACGAAACTATACCCTAAGCTCGGACTACGCTTTATTAGCTACACCAGAATGTAAGTATTTTAGAGTTCTATAAAGAAGATGCATACCTCCCAACACCTGCCTAAAATTACCTAGGAGTCCCAAATATTACATGAAAGTGAAAGTGATTTAGTATAATTGATAATTTTTTCAACTTTTAGTTTCTTGTTATAACACTTAAAACACAATACCTAAGCTCGACTACGGCTTTATTGCAGACACCAGAAATGAAGTATTCATAGGAGTTCTTTCAAAGAAAACACTACCCGCAAAAACACCTGCCTACAATCTAACCTAGGAATCCAAATTATTACATGAAAAAGGATCTAGTAATGAATTGATAATTCTTTTTCCAACTTTAGATTTTCTTTTTAACAAAATCTCTAGAAACGATATCCTAAGCTCACACTACGCCTTTACTGCTTACCAGAATGTAAAGTACTAGAGTTCTCAAAAGAAGAATACCTCAAAAACACCTGCCTAATCAATACCCTAGAGTCCAAAATTACATTAATGGAAGTGATTTGCGTATGAATGGCTAATTTTTTTCAACTTTTAGTTTTCGTTATTATAACTTAATACAGATAAAACATTAAGCTCCAACTAACGCTTTAATTGCTACACCAGAGTAAGTATTTTTAGAGTTCTTCAAGAAATACCTCAACACCTGCCTATTACACTAGAGTCCCAAATTACATGAAAGTGATTTATAATGAATGCTAATTTTTTTGACTTTAGATTCCTTTGTTATAAACTTAAAACGATATACCTAAGCCGACTACGCGTTTATTGCCACACAGCAATGTAATATTTATAGAGTCTCTATCAAGAAGATACCAACACCTGGAGCCTAAAATACCCTAGAAGATCCAATTATTACATGAAAGAATTGTATAGTAATGCCTACTTTTTTTTCAACTTTTAGATATTCTTTGTTATCAACACCTTAAAACTTTAGTACCTGAGCTCGACTACCATAATGCTACAGACAAGAATGATAAAGTTATTTTAGAGTTTCTCAAAAGACGATACACTCACAAACACCTTGCCGGTTAATACCAGGAGTCCAACTTATTACCATGAAAGTGATTTGTTAAATGAATGCTAAATGTTTTTCAACTTAGAAATTTCTTGTGTATATAACACTGTTAAGCGATAATACCCTAATCTCGACTGACCGCTCTTATTGCGTTACACCAAATGAAAGTATCTTTAGAATGTTGCTTCAACAATACCCTCAACACCTTGCCCGTAATTAACTATGGAGTCCAAATTATGACAATGAAAGGAATTATAGTATGAATGCTAAATTTTTTAACTTTAGATCTTTAATTAGTTATAAACTTAAAACGAATAATAAATTGACTACGCTTTATCGCTACACCAGAATGTAAGTTATTTTATCTTTCTCTTAAAGCAAATACCCAAACATCACTGCCTAAATTAATAGGGAGATCATCAGATAATTAACATGACAACGTGACTTTAGTAATGATGCTTTTTTTATAATTTAGATTCTTTGTCATAAACACTAAAACGATATACCTAAGCTCGTACGCTTTATTGACACTAGAATGTAAGCTTTTTAGATTTCTTCAAAGAAATTACCTCAAAACACCTGCCAATACCTAGGAGTCCCATAATTATTACATTGAAAAGTGACTAGTTGAAATGACTAATTTTTTAACTTCTAGATTTCTTTGTATAACACAAAACGACATACCTAAGCTCGACTACGCCTTATTGCTCACACCGAATGTAATATTTAAGAGTTTTTCAAAGAATATACCTCAACAACCTGCCTAAATAACTAGGAGTCCAAATTATTAATGAAAGTGATTTAGTAGATATCGATTTTTAAATATTTTTTAACTTTTAGATTTTTTGTTTACACTAAACGATATACCTAAAGCTACGACTACGCTATTATATTGCTACAGCCAGATGTAAGTTTTTAGAAATTCTTCAAAAAGAATACCTCAAACACCCCTGCCTAAAATTACCTAGGAGTCCAAAATTAATTACGATGAAAGTGCATTCTAGTATGAATGTTATTTATCAACTTAGATTTCTTTTATAACACTTAAAAACGATTAACCTAAGCTTACATAACGCCTTTATTGCTTACACCAGAATGTACCATGTTACTTTAGGAATTCTTCAAAGACAGATACCTCAAAAACTGCCCATGCAATTACTCTAAGGATCCAATTATAAGTGAAAGTGATTATTTATGAGAATGCTATTTTTCCAACTTTATATAGATTTCTTGTTAAATAACACTTTAAAAACATGATATACAAGCCGGACTACCTTTATTGCTTACACCAGAAATGGAGTTTTTTTAGATGATTTCTTCAAAGAAAGATACCTCAAGACACATGCAATTAAATAAAATATAAGTTACTAATTATATATATGAAAGTGATTTAGTCTTAACTTCTTAATTTTTCCTCACGTATAGATGTTCTTTGTTATACCAATCATAAAACGAATACACCTAAGCTCGACTTACCGGCTTTATTCTCAGCTACACCAGAATGTCAGATATTTTTATAGAGCGTCTATTTAAAAGAAGATACCTCAAACACCTGCACTAAATTACATAGGAAGCCAAATAAATTTTTCGCATGTGCAATTTGTATGAAATGCATTTTTTCAACTTTAGACTTTCCTTTGTGTATAACACTTACTATGAGATACTAAGTGACTACGCTTATATGCGCATACACCCAGAATGTAAGTATTAGAGACTTCTTCAAATTAAGTACTAAACAGCTGCAGTAAATTACCTCGAATCCACATTTACGTCATGAAAGTGATTTTTGATATGAATGCTTAATTTTTTCAACTTTAGATCTTCTTTGTATTAACACTAAGACATATACGCTAAGCTACGACTACGCTTATATTGTACACCAGAATGATAAGTATTTTTAAGTTCATTCAAAGAAATACCTACAAACAACCATGCACTTTACCTAGGGTCCAAATTATTACAGAAAGTGATTTAGTATGAAAAATTTCCACAACTTTTTTTCAACTTTTAAGATATATCTTTTTTTATAACACTTAAAAGCGGACACATACATACCTTAGACATCGAACTACGCCATTTACATAGCTACAACAGAAAATGTAAGTATTTTAGAGTCTTTCAAAGAAGAATACTCAAACACCTGACCTAACATTACTAGAGAGTTCAACTTACTTACATTGAAGTCCATTTCAGTATGCAATCTAATCTTATGGTTCAAACCTTAGATTTACTCTTGTATATAAACTAATAAAACGACTATACCTAGCTCGAACATACGACTTTATTGCTACACCGAAAGTAAGTAATTTCTAGCAGTTTCTTCAAAGACGATAACCCTCACAACACCTGAACACTAGAAATACCTAGAGTCCAAATTAATACATGAAAGGGATTTAGTCAAAAATCGCAATAATTTCTCTTTATGACTACAGAAATTTCTTTGTTATATCCACTTAAAAACTGAGCAAATACCTACAAGCTCGGACTACGCTTTAATTGCAAGTACCACCAGAATAGTAACGAGTATTATAGAGTATCTGTCAAAAACTTACCTCTAACAACACTGCCTAAAATTACTAGAAGTCCAAAATTTATACATGAAAGTGAATTTTAGTTATGAAATGCTAATTTTTTTCAAACTTACTAGAATTTCTGTGTAAGACACACTGAAACAACGAATAAATACCTAGCTCATACGCTTTATTGCATACACCAGTAATGTCAAGTATTAGTAGATTCTTTCAAGATGATACCAACACCTGCCCTACATCTTACCTAAAGAGTCCCAAATTAAATTGCAATTGGAAGTGATTTAGTATGACCATAGCTAATTTTCATTACAACTTTTAGAATTTCTTATTTATAAAACCTGAAAACGATATACCTTTAAGCTCGGCTACGACTTAATTGCACTATCCCAGAATGTACTATATTTTAGAGTTCTTTAAAGAAGAATACCTCAAAACCTGCCTAAAATATATAGGAGTCCCAAAATTTATTACATGAAACAGTGATTATGATATGAATAGCCCTAATTTTTCTTACTTTAAGATTTCAATTTGTTATATACACATATAAACCGATTACACTACACTCGAACTCGACTTTTGCTCTACACCAGAATGTAAAATCTTTTGAATTCTTGCAAAGCAGATACCTCAAAACACCTGCCTAAATATACCTAGAGTTCCAACTTCAATTACACATGAAGGAGATCAGATATGCAATGCTACAATTTTCCTCCAATCATTTAGCAAATTTCTTCTGTTATATTACACCCTAAACGATATATGAAAAGCTTGACTAAACGCAATTATATTGACATAACACCAAATGTAAGATTATAGAGATTCTCTCAAAAGAAAGGTTACCTCAAACACCAGCACTTAACAATACCCAGGGAGATCCAACTATACTTACCATGCAAGGAATTTAATATGAAATGCTAATTTTTTCAACTTTAGATCCTTTTCGCTTGTCATATAACAACGTAATTTACAACACGATTAACGTAAAGACTCAGTACCACTTTATTAGCAGTACACCCAGAATGGAAGTATTTCTAAGTCTTCAAAGAAAGATTACCCTCAAAAACGACCTGCCTAAAAATTAAACCTAGGCACGTCCAAATTATTACATAGAAAAGTAACTCTATAATGAATGAATAAAATTTTTTCAATTTTATAATTACTTTGTTAAACACTTAAACGATATACCTAAAGCTCAACTAACGCTTGATTCATACACACCGGACTGTCAAGCTCTATTATAGAGTTCTAATCAAGAAGATACGCTCAAAAACACTGCACTAAATTACACTCAGAGCAGTCCAAATCTTATACATGAAGTGAATTTGATAATGAATGCTAATTTTTCTCAACTTTTTAGTTTCTTTTGTACTATAACACTTAAAAACAGTATCTTAAGCTCAAACATACGCTTTTATATACACAAATGTAACGTTTTTTAGGGTTCTTCAAGAAGGATACCTCAAAAACTCCTGCTTTATGGCTTCATATTTACATTAAAGTGAATTTATGTATGAATAGCTCAAGTTATTTTGTTATCGACTTATAGATTTCTTTGTCTATAACATTCTAACGAAAATACTAAAGCTTTTCTAACGCGTACTTCAATACACCCATAGATTCACTATATTTAGAGTTCCTTAAAGAAGAATACCTCACACACCGCCGTAAATATACCTAGGAAGATCAATATATTATATTGAAATGATTTCATGTATGTATGCTATTTTCCTGTCAACTTTAGAAATTATCTTTGTTAAACATTAAAAACGATATACCTAAGCTCGATAACGCTTTATTGCTACACCAGAATGTAAGTTGTTTAGATTTCTTCAAAGAAGATACCTTACAAACACCTTGCATTAATTTACACTAGGAGTCCCAACATTATGATACAAATGAAAGTGCAATTGTTCCGAATGGTAATTTTTTCACTTGCAGAACAATTCTTTGTATAGAACACTCTAAACCAGTAAACCTAAGCTCGCACGAGCTATATTGCACACCAGATGTAAGATATTTTAGAGTTCTTCTCAAACAGACTACCCCTTATAAACACACTGCCATACAACAATTACCATAGAAGTCCACCAATATAATATTACATTAGAAGAGAGTTCTAGCATAATGAATAAGACTTACAATTTTATTCAACTTATTATATCTTTTCTGGGGATTTAACTCAGGAAACGTTATATTACCTTAGCGGAACTACGTCTAATTGCTACCATCCAGAATGCTAAATACTTGTAACAGCTTAATTAAAGAAGATACCTCAACCCCCAACCCACCCCTTGAGGGGCCCTTTAAAAATTAAAAGGAGGGTTCCCCCAAAATTATATACCATGAAAAAATGAATTTCAGTTGTAATGCTCAAATATTTTATTACTTTTAGATCATTCTTTGTAATATAACATTAAACATATAACCTAAGCCGACTAAGCGATTTCATTGCAAAAGTACACGAAATGTAAGCTATTTTAAGATTCTTCAAGAAACCATACCCGTCAACACCTTGCCTAATAATTACTAGGAGTCACCAATATACTACAATGAAGTTGATCTAGTTGATACTAGCCTAATTTTTTTAATTCTATATAGATTTTCTTTGTATAATAACCAAATCTTTCAAATGAGACCCAAATTGAATAGAATTTGTTTTTATACGGATAGCCAACATTATGTAAAACCATGCCTCATCTATACAAATAGAAATTCCAACAATTATACACAATGACAGTCTAGATCGGTTAATAAATCAGCTAATTTTAATTAACTTTAGATTTCTCTTAGTTTTAACACTTAAAAAGACTATACCTCAGCTCGACTATACGCTTGACTGCATACACACAGGAATGAGCTTTATAGAGTTCTTCAAAAAGATACCTCAAACACTAGCCAAAATTTATTTTGGATCGCAAAAAAATATATTTTAATAGTATCTGAAAGTGAACTTTATATGAACTGCTATTTTTTCAACTCTTAAGCATTTCTTTTTTAACACTTAACGAGAAAACAGACATATACTAAAGCTCCAAGAGAACAAACTACCGTATACTTGCATACAACCCAGAAATGTAAAGTTTTTAGAGGTATTCTAAAAAATACCTCAAACACCTGCCTTAAAAAAATTAAAAACTGAAAGGGTCACATGAGGATTTGGTCAGACACAGTAAATAAGCGCACCAAATTCCTTTTCATTGCTCCAGTCTTCAGCAATTTCCTATTTGTCTAACACTTAAAACTCAAACTAAGCCCCCCGACTCCCGCCCCCCCTTTATTGCCAACAATTGAATCTTAAGTACCCTTTTTAAATCATAAAATTACCTAGAAAAGGAGGTCAAGAATATGATTACCAAACAATCGCATGGAAAAAGTTGGATTAATAGTCCAAGGCATGAGCCTATATTTCTTCGATAACGCCAGTCAAGTCTATCGATCGATAAAAGTTTAAGACTTGAAATAGTGACCGTTTAACCACCTCTTGTTCAAGTTTTTGCATTCAGGCGCTGCAGTTCCAATTTTCTGCCGATATGCGTCGCGATGCTCTCTTAATGTTAAACCAATTGAGAACAAAGTGATCACCGCGGCGCCATGCATGATGTTACATGTTTAACTCGCCGCTTTGCCTATATCACTTTACAGATTTTTGATAAGTTCTTTCAATAAAAATAATCCATTCGCAAATTTACATTTAGTAAAAATAGTCGTGCAGACCTAGATTAGTTTCCGTTCGTTGAAAAATGATCCGTCGAACAAACCTTTCGATAGGTGAACACTTGTCCGGATTTAGCGAGCTCGTCCTTGCAGTGTATTTATACTCGTCCTAAATCTTAATTCCGATATCGTATTCAATAGCGCGCAGTCGCTGATAATAATCTAATAGAAAAGAAATTTGATAATATTTACCTGCGGCTCTATTTTCACATTTAAGCGTTAAGGCCCCTATTTTACTAATGAATAACTCGGCGTCGCGGCTCGGCTAGGGTTCAAAGCCACAGCGCGCGATTCCATTATCTTCACTTTTAACATCATCTTCTCGGCGATAAAAAGCGTCTCGCTACCTCTAAAACGAACCTTGAAACCATTTATCCGGCAGACACAGAAAGAATCTAGAGGAATCGAACTGGTGTCCTCCTCCGAAATGCAACCGTCAAAATCTTCACGAAGGAGCCAGCTTCGGTTTTTCCGCATCCCTACTATCATGCAGAAAAAAGTTTGGCGCTGTGAAAACGTATTAAAAGGGTTTTCGCTCTGTATGCCTTCGTTTTTCCATAATAAGAGCGAAGATTTATGCTGAAATTTTTCTAAGTCTTGAAAGGCGATTTTTCTTTCATCATTTTGAGAATTATTTTCAACATTACTCAAAAATTTCTTTCGCCTATAACAAGATACGAATATTTAGAATACTCTTCAATTGATATTAATTTTTTTGAAGCTGATTCATTGTTGGCTACCTTTTTTAAATCATGTGTCTTATAATAACTTGAATTTAAAGTTGAAGCATTGTTACCATCTGACTAGTTACTAGTGCATATATTTTTCGTCATTCAAGATTCTTTTACATCTTACCATTCTGTCCAGCCAATAAAGTTTTCATCTTTTACTGTATAAATAATTTGTTTAAAAGCTGATAATATAACATTGACAAAATAAGTGCCGTGAAACAGGAATTTGGTACATAATTCTGTGGAAGAAATACTAGAGAAGGAACTATAAATACGAGAGTACAGTGTTATAGAACTTACAAGCAAATTGCCAACAATAAAATCTGCAATTCATTTGCAGTGCACAAGAATTTATTCGCGTGTAGGTACTACTCAAACTTCTGGCCAAACGAGCTTGCTCAGAATGGTCGTTATACCTTACGCGTGTTCAAACACGTGGCTAAGAGTCAACTAATCCACCGAAGATTAAATGGGCCTGTTTGCTAAGCATTACGGGGAAAAGTTTCACGACACAAAAAATATCAATTTGCACTGCGAATAATTATAGATAATCTATTAACTGATTTTTTGGAAAGAAAAAAAACAAACATTAAATTCTTGTTTTCAAGCTAAAAAGAAACACTATTTAATAATATAAGACTTCTTACTAGTTATATACTCATTTTGAATACAAACTTTCTATAAATTATGAAATATATAATAAATACTTGGCACACGAGATTTTGTTATCCATTTCTTTATATTCATATCATCAATATAGTTTGGTCTATAAATTATATAATATATACTATAGCTATATATAATTAGTATAAATATTTTTATATACTATATTATATAATATATAATATATTATTATATATTATATATATTAATATGTATATATTATATATATATATATACTATTATATTTAATATGATTTATATATATATATATTATACTATATATTTATTATATATTTATATATATATAACTTATATAATACCTTATATAATAAATATGTATGGGGGTCGGTAATCGTCATCGTCATGTGTATATCCGGAGAGAAAAAATCGGGATACATATTTTTATTGCAAGCCGTGCAGTCATCGATCTATCGTCGATGTGTCAGGTCAAAATTCCGCGCCGTATTGATTTGGCCCTCTTAATTGTAATAGTTAATAGGATTTATGTTGTATATAGTTTTTCTTAGAAGCTTCCCAACAGTGTTCTGGATATAATCATAAATTCTTGCAATATAGTGATAGAATATTCTGAAATGATAATAATATCGAATAATAATAATAAAATAATTTATCATAATGTAATATACAATAATTAATAATCATAATATAAGCCAAATAATAATTAATATAATTAATCATTAATGGTTAATATTTACTTATATAATGACATATATACTTCTTCTCCAGAGATATATTACTAATGTAATTTATAGAACCAAGGATTCAAATCTAATATGTAGAAGTTACGTTTATTTCGTTGATATTTATACTCTATCTACAGATTATATCAATAATTACTGACGCAATTTTGTACGGTCTAAAATATAATTATATTTGGATATTTATCAGTCTACTACATGATATATGTGTTATCATGATATTTTAATACTAGGTTATTATAATTATATTATGATATAATCTCTGATTATCTAACTAACTAGTATAATTGTTAGATTGATATGTGAATAGATCAATAGTATTATAACGTTAATAGTAATATATTACTCTAGTAGGTATACCTCATTTTTAGCTAGTTCTTCTAACTATTTGTAGATGTGTATGAACATTTATAGTCCAATTGGTTCAGCTCTATTATAGTATGCGTCTCCTATTGTATCACAGACTTCCTCCAGATGTACCATGTTCTTTACAATAGCTGAGTATACTACAACACCCTCTCTCATCTAGACACAATCTTACAGACATCCCTATTCCTTATATCCATACGTGATTAAGGGAGAAAAAAAATGCCACTCGATCGTATGTCTCTGCGATTGCACGTGAGGAACTAGGAGTGACTTAAGGAACGGTGGTACTTTAGGTTGGCTGGGAAGAACACACTGACACTTTTCTTTTGCCGATATGCATAATGCATGCCTCCGGTAGAAAGGTCCTATAAAAACTGATGTCCCAGCTAAAGAACAGATCGCACTCGCACCGTAATCGCGCCTCATATCGTGTCGCAGGCGAAATAGGTAGAATCGAACTATACTGTATATTGAGGTATGAAAGGCATAAATGTTGAAAGAATGGAGAATAGTAGTATTAGTGGCAGTAAGGCCTTTGTAGAAAGACGAGGCGAATAGTTTCGATTTGTACCTCAGCTGTCGATAAAATACAAAGGTACTGAAAGAAACGGGTTGAAAGATGTAGATGAGTGGTTGGTTTTGTCTTATAGGTGTGTTAGAAAGTGTTTAGTCGTTGCCTTGTGGTGATAGAGAAGAGAGGGGCCGCATCTAGCTGACGCATTGAAGATTACTGATGAGTGAGTCTGAACATGAACTTCCATAGTTGTACTGTAAGATTTTGAGTGAGTGTTGCGATGGGTGACTATAAGATTTATTAGCGTTAAATGTTAAGTATGAAATGGTCAATCCGACATTGTGTAGGTGCGACAATATAGATTCCAATTCTGAGAGGTAATGCCTCGGTGAAGCATCTGTATGCGATGTTGTATCTCTTAGGAGGAATACTGCGTGAACATGGGCTCTGTGGACATTGGGAGGGTTCATACTTAGGAATTGATCCGAAGTTCATTACTAGCAAGCGAGTAATCTGCCCATGTGCAAGAGTTGTTCTTTACGAGTATGTCAACGGCCTAGCACATGGCGTGAGTGCATTCTAGCTTCTCATATAACTTCATGACCTTACGTAGTGAGGTGTCTCATTCTTACAAAGTAACTCTCTCTGTCTTCTCTATCGAAACTACGCATTATTGAGCATCGACGCTATGGAGCCGTCTACTAAATGAGGCGTATTCCTTACAATTCGTAGGAAGTACATTTATGGCGAAGAGATGAATAAAGAGAATTTTCCACAAAACAATAGGTGGTATGAATGATTTGTAGCTGGAAGAAATAAAAGGCCCAATCAAACTTCCGTGATATGAGGATTCTAACCACAATCGTCAATCAACAATACTATGTAGCGCAGATAATAATAACAGACCTTAATTTTGACTAACGAGGGATAATACGTCGTAAATGGATTATGGTGGCTCTAACGCCGAGTTGATAAGGTTTTATCACCATTTTTCACGAGCAACCTTGTCACTGCACTATACACTGTTCACTACCTTGTAAGTGATACCATAGTTACTATATATAGTATATACTAGTATATTCCTTTTAAACTAGTTTATAATATAGTATATAATCAGTTATTTAGTCTATATACTGGACATAAAGAATTATTTATTATACTATAATTTTCTTCGTTGAATGCTTATATAATATATATATATATATAAATATAATATATAGTATAGTAGCAGTACGGATTCATGCCTATAAAAGATAGAGAAAATAGCCAACTACATATCCGAACCTCGCCTAAATTAATAAGAGTTTATTCGAAATGTCTATTGGAACTTGATCAGTACAGGTTTATTAAGCCTTTTGTCCCATTGCCCTCAGACCTCATGTGTTACACATAAAAGATATAGGGGTAATCGTAGCCCCCCCAATATATCTGAGCCCTGCAGTACTCATCATGCGCGGATTATGAGACTTGTTAAGAGCTGTTTAAGCATCTGAAATAAGAGAGATAGGTCCTCCAGTTCTATTTACGAACTTCCACTTCTTTGAGCCGCCCTATGTGACTAACCGTTGGTAAGTGAGGTTTCCAAATATTTGTTTCATAGTTAAGCCAGGATTTTATTATTGTCAACAGTGAGAGAACGAATAGAACCGTAGTTCGAACAGAGAGGATAGCGTTTACGAAGGTTTTATGGAAGAAGTAGAAGATTTAGAAAGATTGGGTTTTTTAAAAACAAATTGCATTTCACAAAGTCATAATTTCATAATGCATCAGCTCGAGAGAAATATAAAATCAGGATAAAGGTAAGTACCGAGAAGCTCAATATTCAGATTAAAATGGAGAAATAGAATTGATATAATTTAAAAGAAAAAGTGATGATCGAAGATCATTGAATATACGAAGTGGATTTAGAGTTAAATAGTGAGGTGTCATGGTTTGAAGAATAAATCCTGATGAAAATAAGTAGAAAAGATAGAGAGATAAGACGAACCTGTAGGAACACCTCACTATTGAACTCATAAGAGAGATAAGTTCGCCCTTACACATACATAGAGCTCGATTGAGCGATTTGAAGAAAGCTAGATCTAGTACACAATAAGAGAAGGATAGAGAAACCCTAAAAGGAGGGAGTCTATGGAGCCAGTCAGAATACGTGTCTACATATACTGTCTAATGCTTTGATATGCAACGCCACCACTACCAAGTCTCCCTGTATTCTCTAAGTAGCAAAATACACTAACTCGTTTGATGGATATATATCGCTCAGTAGACTTGTGCAACGAGAGCTACTGCTCCGATACGGAGTTGAGAGTTTCCAGCTGACTAAAATGTGTGAAGTTGAGTAAGAGTTTATTCATACATCGTTATAAATACTATAAAGTAGGTAGACTCTCAGGCGAATAGTTTGAAGATACATGCTCAGTGCCTGGAGCTTTGCACTTTTTCTCTAATAAGGATTTACAATCAGTGATGTAGACTTGTCCACCTTGATGTGAGAGGGTAAAGTGTCTCAGTATTGATAATAGAGAATTGAAACAATTGTGAAATGTTGACGGGGTCGAAAGATTAGCCTTTTCAGTTGGAGACCATAGCGCAGATAAACCTCAATGATCAGATCGTAGATTAAATGCAGGAAGCAGATCTAAGAAGTTGCTAGTGAGATGCATAAGATTGGTCTTACGTAACGAGATAATGAAAGAAATTCATACCGCACTTTTTCACTTTGATTTGCAAAGCCAGCTTGGCTCGTAGCAGTCGATAGCTGATCCTGCTGTACGATTTTCTAGCTGAATGAAATTAGGCGAGCTGATTGTGCACTGAAATACGTGAGAATTTATCCACATGTATAGGCAAACTCATATCTAAGCACTGAACTATGCCTGAGACATATTAAGGCAACGATCAACCATGATTATGAGGAAGAAAGATTTAGTTTTAGAAGATACTTAGGAAAAAAATTTCTCTCAAACAGGACATCCAACCTCGTCATCCATCAACGTACAGCTACCTTCATACAGGTTTGCTATTGAGTCGATATTGGTATCCTATTCATTTATTTCCGTGAAGTAGATGTCGTATAACTTGCTTCATCTGCAACTTAGGAACTTTACTTTAAGTCCCTGATATATAATTTCTCTACCTCTCACCATCTCGCCCTACATGAAGGCAGCCATACCTATAGAATCGTTTTACGGACACAAAAATGTCTCCCTATTTCATAATAAATCTTTTCAATTTCATTAGATTAACTATTATTCATATTTTATTATTATTATATTATTAATTAATATTATTATTTATTATAACTATTATTATTAAATTATTATTATTATATTATTATTATTATTATTATTATTCGATTTTATTATTCTTATTAATTTATCTTATACCGGTTTTAGGGGAAAAGAAAATTTTAGATTCGCTAAAATAATTTCGGAGGGGATGAACCCCCTGACCCTCCTGTCAACAGAAATTATTTATTAAAATATATATATATATATTATATATATATAAATATAGTATATAGTTATTCATTATATTATATTATTAATATATATATATATAACTATAATATATATTAAATTAATTATATTAAATATAATATATAATAATATATATAATTATATATATATACTATATATATATATCTATATCAATAATCTATCAGTATATATAAAATATATATAATATCATAATAATCTATCTATCTAATTATTCGTTTTGTTTGTTGTTAATTGTAAAGTAATGGTTACTAGTGGATGTGTTGTTATAATACTGTTATTGTACATATGTTGAGTTATTTTAACATTTTGCCTCTTCATTTTTATAATGATTTTCGTCAAAGTTGTTAGCGTGATGAGAAATGTAGGTATCAAATGAAACTTTTTTGTAATGCTTGTTGTTTTGTTTGGTGTGATAGGTAACCGTTATTTATTATTAAGTAATTAGATCGATATGTTAAAGTGATTTAGTTTTATCAGTTCGCCGTTAATTATTATTAAAATGGATTAAAGTATTTTAAAAAAAAATTGGATTCGGGTTTATTGTGTCTTTCTTTATTATAAAATTATTCTTTAATAGTTTAATTAAAATTAAGTTATAAGTTGTAAACTTTGATCTCAATTATAATAAAATTAACTTTAATAATTAATAAGTCAAGTAAATACGTAGAGTAAAATTAATTTATTTGAAACGTTTAAAATTAATTTCCGATTATTTTTATTAATTATCAAATTAAAATTAGGGTAAATAACTAAATTAAAATTAGTTTAAGATTAATTTCTGATTAGTTTTCATTAATACTTTTCAATTTTTAAAAAGTAAAAATGTCTTAAATTATTATCTGGGTGTCGATGTCTTTTGATCTTTAGTTAAAATGATAGTTTATAAGATAAATAGAGAAATAAAGTTAGGTAGTATTGGCTAGAATTAACTCAAGATTAAAATTAATTCCTATCTTATTTAAAAGAAACTAATCAATAATAATTCTTATTACATAATTAATTCTAATTCTACAATTAATATTAAGGGATTATAAAAGTTAAAAATAATTCTTGATTAAATAACGAAAAATAATTCGTAACGCAAAATATTTAAATTAATTAAATTCTGAATGTATTTTATTATTTAAATAATACAAAAATTAATTAATTTTTCTGTTTTTTATATGATTTTCTTTCTAAAATGAAAAATTATAATAAAAAATTTATAAATATACGAGATAATTTTTTTATTTTTTTATGATTTTTTATTTAGAACGATATACGGGTCCCTAGGGGAAAAAAAATTCCGTATCGTAAACGCATAATAATAAAAGTATGTAGTATAAAATGTATATATGTATAATATGAAAAATATGTAAAATATCTAATATTTAAAAAAAATGTATATAAAAATATAAAAAATAAAAAATATGTATAATATATGACAATTGTAATGTATTAAGTGTATGTATAAAAATATACAATATAAAAACATAAAAATATAAAGATAATAAAACAAATTATTAAGCAAAAATATTTTTATTTACAAAAATATACAATATATACTATTTATTGTCCTTTGGAGGTAAATAGTATAGTTTTAATTTCTTCAAACAATCTAGAGTAGAGTTAAACAATTACTCTGTTGTTTTTCTTCTTTCTAAAGTTAAAGACTGCAGAGATCTGTCTCTCTGTCTTATTTTCATCCTGTAACTCTTGATCTTACATCCCTCGGACCCCTGAGTTGCTAATGAGGTCAGCACGAAGGATCTCCGTTCTGATTATCTCTTAAACTTTCATACTTATGAATGATATGAAGGTGTTATAGAATCATCTTTTGGAAGTATTTCAGATGAAATCGACACACTATTTGAGGTTTGATCACTCCCTCTGCAAGTGGTTTTGAAAAGTTCTTCATAATCTTCTTGTCTGATAGGTGATAGAGATTGATTGTACCCTCTTTTCAAGTTTTTTGATGAGAGGTGTACCAGATTCTATGTTACAAGAAATACTTAACTCTATGGGATTCTTTCATAATATTTCAATAGAATCCATTGGTAAAATTATTTTAAATTATTTAAAAATAAATAAAAATAAGTATAATGGAATTCATAAGGAAGGATTTGAAGAGAAATATTCTTACTTTATTTCTTAATTAATCCATCTTCTTTGACTTTCATTAACGAATCCATGTTCAATATTTACTTAAAATTAATTAGGAAATATTTAATTTCCAATTTAATTAATAATTTGATTTTATGAAATTGTTTCTAACTTTTAAATTTTATTTCATGTTTTTTATCTTATGTTTTCATGTTTTATTTCTACATGTGCTATGTTTCTATTATTTTTAGTTCTTATATTATGAAGTTTTGTTAATTTCCTTTAATTAAGTTTTTTATTTTATTCCAAAAATTAATTATTTTTAAAGAAACTAATAAAATAGAATATTCTTTAATATGAATTTTCAATTAAGAAACAAGACTACGTGTTACTTATTTTAATTATGAGGATAATTTTGCTTTCCAGAAAGTTTGGAGCAAAATTGGTGGAAATTTCTTTATCCTAAATTTTCAGTTCTTCAATACCTCAATTTTTCAATTTTTAAATATCTTAATTTTTCAATTATGGGGTAGTTTTAGTTTTTTTTTGTTAAAACCAAATATTTTTTGCTACAGTTTTAGCAACTTTCTTCCGATAAGAAATATACTTGCCAGGATTATGAAGCCAAGGCGGAATATTTATTTTAAGTGTTAAATGTTAAATGTTAAATGTTAATTGTTTATTTGAATAATCACGCACTGCACCGCACCCAAAGCCATTTTTGTTGCACCACACCGCACCTCTGTTTCAATGCGCACCGCACCGCACCGCACCACACCGCAGCACCCCGAATCTCTATATTTTAAAAATTGCACCTCACCGGTACACTGCATTAGTGTGCCGCACCGCACCACACCAAAATGAGTGCACCACTCACAGTACCGCACCGTACGGCACCGCACCACACCGCACCTCTATATTTTAAAAATTGCATTACACCTGCGGTACCCGGGATTTGTGTGGCACACCGCACCACTCAAAATTGAGCGCACCACGCACCACAAACCGTACCGCACAGCACCGCATCTGGTGCTTCGGCCAACTCTAGTTTGGATTAATTGAATTTTTGAAGGAATATCTGAAATATCGTGTTCAAACTTACAAAGGAAGTTTCCTTTTGTAAAAGAACATATATAAACATATATAAGAACACCACTATTAATAACTCGGCACCACACCGGAGCCAGCACCGGTACCGGTACCAACTTATACTCTTCATTCTTCATCCATCCTTCCTCATTCTTTTTCTTTCATTCCTCCTTCTTCATTCTTTTGTTCTTTTATGCTTTCCGGGCTATTTCTTCCTCTTTTATTTCAGTTGGTGACCCCCTCCGGGGGTCTCAAACACCAATCATTCTTATTCATCATTCTTCCTTACTCCTTTCTCCATCCTCCTCTATGCACTCTCCAAATTTCATCCTCCTACCATCATTTCCTATTTTTAGGGGCCAGCACCCCCTCCGGGTGGTGCATGGACACGTAACCTCGTCTACGACGAGGTTACGGCATCACCAAATAGGGTGCAAAGTTTCAGCCTTCTACGATCATTTCCAGGTTTTTGGGCTCAGCCCCATCACACGTTGGCCGTAGCGGCGCGAAACCGCGATTTCGAGAAGGCGGCGGCGGAGGCACCATCGGACGGTTGCATATATATATATATATATATATATATATATATATATATATATATATATATATATATATTATATATAAAATATATATATATATATATATATATTTATATATATATATATATATATATATATATATATATATATATATATATATATATATATATATATATATATATATATATATATATATACGACGATACCCTTACTGTATATAATATATATATATATATATATATATATATATATATATATATATATATATATATATATATATATAATATATATATAATATATATACTATATAATTATATATATATGTATTATATACTATATTATTTATATATATATATATATATATATATATATATATATATATATATATATATATATATATATATATATAATTATGAATTTGTTTTTTCCGGAAAAATCGTTTTTTTTCCAGGATTTTCCGGTTTCCAGTTTTCCAGTTTTCCAATTTTCCAGTTTTCCAATTTTTCAGTTTTCCAGCGGCATCCAATCGGTATCCTGTTAGTTGTTGTATAAGTTGTACTTGTAGAAGTGATGCCCATTCAATATTCAAAACCATAATGATTTTATTTTATATATATCCATATATAATATATATATATATTATATATATATTAT
>JABUQX010043559.1:7500-21403 GCA_015478945.1 Trachelipus rathkii | reverse complement strand
AGTACATATATCAGTAATTTCTTAATTAATTTAAATAAATTCCAATAACTAAAAATAACACTCAATAATAATACAATTAATAATGCGAACACTTTCAATGAATTAACACCCTTTCAATATATACATAAATAATAATATCTCGGTTTAAAATAATAATAATAATGAGGTAAACCTTACTTTAACTCTTTCCCATTCGGTTCATTTATCTGAATGCGTTCATACTTATGAAAAACTCAATAATATAATAATAATAATCACTGAATAAATATAATATTCTCTCTCCTCAACCTGATAAAAAGACTCAAATATTTATTTCCATGTATTTGTTAATGTAAACACAAAATTCATATGACACTTCACCCCTTTTTGTAGTGAAGGAGTCACTTTTCTAAAAATAGATTTATGTAAATATACACAAACAAACGCAACAACGCTACCTTGACCCACACAACACAAAAGTACCCATGGTGAACAGTCATTCAATCCAATTATATATAGTTAGGTATGTTTATGTTAAAATCCAATAAATAAAGGGGGCTTGTTTCTACACCAGATATACCAAGATTATTAAGTATATAATATATTATGAATATTTAATAAAAAATAATTATATAAATATATATATATATATATATATGTATATAGCTTATATCATATAAATATATAAGTAAATGTAATGGATATATATATTATTTAGAGTATAGCTATTTACATTTATTTTAAGTCTTTTCTACTTTTTTATTAATATGCCATAGAGTAAGTACTAAGTATATATATATATATGATTTAGTAGTATATATAGGCATTATGTAATGGATAGTTTAGGTAAGAAGTATCTCGAGATCTACCTGGTATATTTATATAAAATTATATATTATTATATAGTATAATAAAATGCTAAGGCATACTACTATACTACACTATATATTATTTCTGTATTATCATATCTATATGCTTGATTTCAACAGATCCCTCTCTTAATCACAACTGGGCTCTATACTTATCGAAATAGCGTATATATATACTGTAGTGGTGAGTGTGTTTACTAGAACTGAGTAATATAGTAAATTATATATATAAGAGGAACTATAATATACTTATATACAGATATATCAACGCTACATATACATATCAAAGAAATGTCTGATTTAGTATATATATTTGGATAAAAATTTTGCTCGCGGCACGGAATTGAACCATCTGACAACAGGCACCGCTGTCAGCCGTTAGACAAATGATGTACAGAGGCTCTTACCATAAGCACGATCCGCCTTACGCGAAAGAAGGTGTGTACGATCCAGGACGTTGTTTGCAAAATTCTCCTTCTCGATTATCACTGGCTTTGAAACTCTTGTTAGCTTATTATTAAATCCATAGGAAGGGGCTTGGGAATACTATGTGTGTGATGTATGATAGAGAAGAAAGATATATATAGAGAATATATAAGATATATTATATATATATATAAGTAATATATATATATAGACAGTTTATCATGATATATTAGAGGATATATGAGTACAGATATATAATCATATATGAAGGATAATATATAATAATAGTGGCGCATATATATGATTAGTAGTATATATATTATACGTAAATGTATGGGGCTACAGACTATAGGAATATATAGAGATAGTATATATTAGATATTAGTATCGAATTATAGAGATGGTATATATATATTAGAAAGAAGATCGTGTTCCCTATGGTTGACTTAAAGTACGTACTAAATTCTATACGTTCATGAGAAAGAGAAATCGAGAACGAGGAACCCAAATTAAAGGTTCCGAGCCGAGATATTTACCGTGCGTGAAAGGAGTTGGGTGAAAAAGCCAAACAAGAAGGAAAAGTTTCTTCAACAAACGTCCAAACGCTTATGCAAAGAGAGCTCACACTCGCATTGCAAGAAAGACGACGATAGAGATAGCACCGAAGACTGTTGGAAACAAGATAAAAGATTATTTTACTCAAAAGATTGAACCAACCAAAACAGAAACATACACTCAACGAGATTCAGGCAATGAGTAATTTCAAAACCGCTACACTAACTACAAGCCAACAAGCAACACGCACAACACGTCGTTTTGCAAACTCAACTTCCGACAAAGCAGAGTCAAAAAGATCACACACCCAGCAAAAAATCAGGAAAATGGTCCAAATTCAAAAGCCTTTCATAAGAAATAAAAAGCTCAGCCACGAAGTGAAGCCAATAACCCCAGTTAGAAAATAACCTATCCAACAAAGCGCGTTGACAACTGAGAGGAAGACAGAAGGAGGAGAAAGAGGGGGCAATCTATAAATAATGCTGCACCGGGCAACTGCGCACGCAGACAAGACATCTTTCAGACTTGAACAGAACTCAAACACTTAGGTGAAGGACAGACAACTGTCTCTGGGTGAGACGTCACACGGCCCATATTTCGCAGGAAAGCAATAATAGATATAACCGCAGTCCGCACAGTGCGACCTAAACTTTCATTCCCCCTAATCTTGTAAAGCGAACAGATGTAGGTCCATAAGTCCTATTTCACTCGCTCAATTGTAGGAGAGTGAGCAAAACACGAAAAACACACGATACACTCATACATATCAGGCAACCAGCAAACTATCATTGCGATATGATACGGCCCCCAAATATAATTTAAATTCATCTGGATTGATAACTTCCTCAACGAAATACAGCCAGGACTACTATCTTAGATAGTTAGTAAATAATAACTGGAGATAAGCTAACTTTAGATACAGAGAAATACCTAATGAAGAAAAGATCACAGAAAGAAACACTAAAAGACCGAAATACATTCTATACAAAGGGCAGAACACAAGGTTAATATTGATGCCATCAGTTGGGGGTGCTCGCTTTTACAGAAAGAATCGCTAATAGATTATCGCATTGCCATATGAATACAAACCTTGTAACAACTTCGCTCAGAATAGACTAACGACTCGAATAAGCGAATCAATGGTACGAAGTATATTCGCCAAGTCACATCGTGAACCAACCAAGTCGGGAATCTAATAAACTTCCAAAACATTTCGGCCCTCCATATAGATAGCAAGTTCATGTTTATTACATTGTTAGTCGCAATCTCAACATTAAGTTGCTCCAACAAGGCACTAAGCCTTCTAAGCGGTTGAGCCGAAATTCGTATCGCTGAGCGTTGAGCCTAAACACCAGACTATTGGACATCAGGGTCTCTCAAAAAAGTTAGCAAAAAAAAATTCTAATGTCAGTTCATCACACACTAGATACCATTTTAGAGAAGACGATTGGAGGACCGTATATTCCTAAATTCTGATTCCTAAAGTGCGAGGAACGGACACAGCGGTATGAACACAATTACTAAAGGATACTCACAAGCAACCAGACCAAAATCCAGCAGAATGATACATATCAACAACGGGGCTACCCAAGCCGCAAATTGCTAGTCCTCCAATCAGCTTAAATATAAAGGAACACTCCTTAATTATTTAGCAAAACCAAGAGAGTGTCGGGGCGGATTCTACTACAAAAACAGGTAACAACAGCGATCAGAACCCTGTTTGGAACCACCACTTGCATTTATAGATTTATACAAAGTATCAAACGGAAGATGGAACTGATACGCTCCTACAAGGCAGAGCTCCACATTCAGTATTAGAAAGCTCCGGAAAAGGTAAAAATCGAACGAGGGTTACCGGTAAAAAGATTCCCAAGGGCACACTGATGCGACACACAAGATATATTGATTACGAAAAAGAGGTGCAGACTACGACCACATACGTACATATACAAAGCTTACCATTAACAGCAACATATGTCATACATCGCACGACTACCATGTCATATGAGTGCAAACGACATGTTCGATCGATTAACAGAAGATATTAACAGGGTCTATGGATCGCACCATCACCCCCGACACAAATTTCAATCTACAGGTAAATAATGAATATCTCCATACAAATGCCTAATACGCCCGAACGCCAACCTTTAGGTGCAAACCACACAGCCGCCACAAAGACCTACCATCGACAACAAACATTCGCTCATAACGTTTTAACATCAGGACAATCCACGAAGAGAATCTGCAGGAGGACAGACCACCAAGGGTCAGTAGCACACTTGACTGCCCATCGAGTTCCCCTAATTAGTTAGCACAAATACACACTATGATACTTCTAATGGAAACAGTTCACTAATTGTCTGCTAGCACGAAACGTACGAGAAACAGGGACATACTCAAGTATAAGTAGAAACTACAAACTCCGAAGTTGAATGCGTTCCAATTATTACGTGTCGCACTCTCAGCGATAACAATAAAAAGACCAACAACTTCACTCGAAAAAAGAACCAAAGATGATCAGTTAACAAAGACAATTTCATTTCGCTCGACTCTAAAGAACTACTGACACTCTACCTCATCACAGATTCTTGTGGGCTACAGCTGGGCTGAGGTTGAAAAGATAAACATAACATGAAAGACTGAGCGTTCATCTACTTATCAATATATTAACTCAAAAAGCTCTAAGAATCAGTTAAGCTATAGGAGGAAGTGATGACGCATCTCACTTCCATAATCTCCAGCACGGATAACGCGGACAGTCCCACAAAACACCTGCACAAGAAACCAATATACTACCCATAGACACACACTGAACAATGATAGAGACACACAAATCTTTTTCCAAAACCCAAACACCAAACCACCCATTGCCAACATTGCACTCTCGTAACCCCTACCCCACCACAGACTCAAAACATACCTCCCTCTCACCATCTTTGAAGGGCACAAACAAATATATAACAAAACAAATGCTCAGAACACGACACATCGAACACCGCACAATAAGGACTAAACAACCCGCTTACACCCATCTAACCTAACTCCAAGCAGACAAATCTCATCCAAAAATTGAAAATACGCACCACGCATTCTGTCAATACTGATAATACTCTCAGAGTTTTGCCGTGAATAGGATACATCCCACTTTCGCTTTCTCATACCCTGTGTGGTGAAAAATTGAAATTTCAACGAAGGTACTGAGCAACACGCGAGTGTCGTCCTTTAGAAACAGCAAAAACTATGGCTAGCATCCCTAGAGAATCTCTGGAGGAGACCGGTCGTCATGTCGGTGGGGTGCCTTGCGACACGGTGTGAGTCTATCGCCTCTACTGATGTAGGTGTGGATTCAGGGCGGTGAGAAGGCTATGAATAGTTTAACATCATTGTGATCTCAAAAAAATGAGATAGATAAGCTCAGATCACTTCCTTCGGTGATTGATCTAGATGTGTTCAAATAAGGATGGTATAAATATATCATATCTTCTCCCTCAATATAAAAGAGATTAACTGTAATATTCTTTTATTTATTATCACGTAGACTCAATAAGCTATAGTATGTGTGAGTTATTTAGAATATATAAGTTATATAATTATCATGTTTTATTATTCAACTTTATATTATATAATTCACAAATTATAGGAATATATAAATTAAGTGTATAAATGTAGGTCAATTTATATATATATTAATTAATTTCTGTATATATATTTACGGTGATATTACCTGAAAATGGTTTATGTACTACATGTACTCACCTAAATAGATATATATATAAATACTATATCATATATATATATATATATATATACTTATTATATAATTGAATTAACAGTCACTATAATGAAGAATGAGTACTTTGTTTAATGTTGACCTCATATATTCATGAAATTATGAGTATTATCATAAAGCATAAGTTTACATTTTACACTAATTTATATATACTACTACGGTATAATGTGCTTTCCCTTACTAGTTTTTCCTATTGGCATACTATAATAGACTACTTATATAACATGAAGTAAGTAATAATAACATAATAATTGAGATAGATATAGACTTAATAGAAAATGACTTATCGTTGATTTGTGATACAAACTAATTAAGGTACTATCATAGTAGAGCATCATAAGTTATCGCTATATTATTATAAATAATATATGATAGTTATATATATATAGCATATACACGTTATGATATGAAGCACTCGTCCACTTTTTAACATTATAGATATTTAGGAATTGACTAAGTATCGGGTCGTATATAAAATTTAATTTAATTAGTATATTTGTATTTTATTAAGTTATATTTATACTTAAAAATATAAATATTATTCTCATTAAATAAGCAAAATATAATGATATACATGTACTAGTTAAATTTTGATTATTTTAAACGGAATCACTGACTTTACGCATTGAATAGTAGTAATTAATTAATTAATATAATAATTGTTCATATTTCAAATATTAAATACCTTAGTTTATATGATTTCTTTATATATCATAAATATAAATATTTCTCATATATAACTAATATACTATATACATATATTTATCCCATCATGCATAGAAATTTATTGAATATCATAATTGAAAATATTTATTATATATTTCATATAGTATATAATATATAAAGATATATATAAATGTGTATATATAAGATAACTGATCATTATTATAGGTATTATATATATATAGTATCGTATCCTTACATTCCTATTCTCACACCTGATAACTCATCCCAACGATTCATGGAAGAGAGCACTTACACCACATGGCTCCTATACCGTGCAACCCGCTCGAGCAGTTAAGCGGTCTTGTTGCTCCAGAGATCCATCCAATGGAGCGGATGATGATGAAGTGTAATTCCACAAGGTGTTCTACGTTCGAATGAGATTGTTTTGAAGTGTTAAACAGGGGCAGAAGAAAGGAGGGGGGGACTTGATGTATCCCCAGATTCTAAAATACTTTGTTATTCAGTTTGTATTTGTATTTTCTTTTGTTTAATTAATTTTTTTATATTCTAGTGCTGTTTTTAGTGATTCATAGTATTCAGAGTGCGGGATATTCTTTGTTTCATTTCACTAGGTTTGATTATATAGGCAATATACGTCCTCTGGATAACCAATACAACTAGGAGACCAAACGACTGAAATTCGATATGATTCGCTGTTAGTGAGAATCGCGAGCTTTGAGTGTCAACAGCAGGTTAGAATTGAATCTTATTGAGTGATGTTGATGGGCTCTCTAATAGTGTTCAGGACAGATCTTTTAGGCTCGCGGGTTGAGGCAAATCATCTTGCGCATAACCGACATGTCAAGGATTCTATAACGATATCTTCATGGTTTGTTATAGAGATCTTTAATGTTGAAGAATTTGAGGCTTGTTTTTCTCATTAAAGAGAGGATCTATTTGTACTGTTCGAAGTTACTGGACTCGTGAAGTCTGTGTTTCGAGTAGTTGACTATTGAATTAGCAATACCAGACACGACTGGCGACTCTTTACCGACATTCATCGAAAAAAAGTGTTAAGAGGCACTGCTAACTCATATAATATCAACAGTAGATAGAAGGTTATGCAGTTCACCTACCTGTGATGCTTTCTGTTCATGTGATTAGTGTAAAAGGTGGAAAGAAGACAACGTGTTATTGAAATTAAGGTGATCCTAACAAGACCACTTATAGAAACTAAAGACCATTGCGCATTCTGGACCACATATTGTGTGCTCAGACAAACTTTAGGACGGTACTCCCTTTCCGGAGTGCTAGGACAACAAAGTGGATACACAACAGCATCGGGTGTTTGTCATAGTGTTACATGGGATAGCCTATGAGTAAGGGATGTCACCTGCAATATTTTATACAATAACATACGGGACTTCTCCCCGTCAGATAAACATCCCACAGACGTCTCGATGGTACTAAGGAACATTTGGTACAATGCTGTCGTCTTGGTAGATGTTAAACTCCTCAAAAAAAACGGTTTGGTTGCCAATCCTGCTCCGCACTCACCTAAAGTTAGTTGATGACGTAATAGTACAACACGGCGCACTAGACCAAAAGCTGGGAGAGTGTGATGGGTGAAATGGCTTCTGTTCTTCACGTCATTAAATTGAGCAGAGAAAGCGTGGTTGTTTTTAATAACTCAAAAAACTCAGTTCCTTCATCTATCTAGACTCTAGACGGCCTTCCAGAATAGATTTTCTTTCTCGTGATCTTTATTGGAAGAATCACGTAAATTACTCCTCTTACACCCCTCTAGCAAGTTGAGTGTTCTATGGCGCTTTCGGAACTACACACTACTGAAGATCAAATTTTAGAAGCTATTGCCAAATGTTTGCCAAATTCACTACGTAACGTTCTCTGTAAAACGGGTAGAGTCTATGGGTATCGTTTTTGCTCTCCACAGCCTCTTTCTGACCATTCGAACTGTTGCATCACTTTCTCTCCTTATATAATAGCTTTTATAATTGTCACTGTTCTTACTTCTTTCTTCAGTCGCATACCAACTTCACTGAGAAGGACTTGTTCGACACTTCTTTTCACATCAAATCATGCGGTTGCGGTTTGCAGGATTGCGGTGTAAGTAAATTTTTCAACTCCGGCTCCATCATTTTAAAAATACCCGGCTCCGGTTCAGACTGCGGCTCTAACATTTTAAAATTACCCGCCTCCGACTCCGACTCCGGCTCCGGCTCCGGCTCCGGCTCCGGCTCCGGCTCCGGCTCCTAGTTATAATTCTTTCTCCATTTACACTTATGAAATCATTAATTCTCTGTTACAATAGGGTATGATGAAATTGAGTGTTTGTTAATGACATCTTTAGTAACTTAGAATTAAAAACTCAGAAAATATTTTATAGAAAATAAGATTTTCAAGAAATAGAGAAAAAGAATAATTCAATTTCGTCTTAAATTTTAATATAATTCCTCTTTGAACGATGAACTACCTGTACATTTACGTGATATATAATATTATAAAAAATGTATTTTTTTTTTTAAACGGAAAAATTATATTTCAGTTTCATCTCAAGTTTAAAATAATTCCTTTTTGAACTATGAGCTGCCTGAACATATGTAATATAATTTTATTCAAAACATTTTTTATTTAAAAAGAAAAAAAAATATTCACTTTCTTCCTAAATTTTGAAATAATTTCTCTTTGAACTGCCTGAGCATATGCAATATAAATTTATTTAAAATTTTCTTAAAAATAAACATCTTCAATAAAATTCTCCTTTAACGATGTCCTTAAATCCGATTTTACCATTTTTAAAGTAGAAAATATGCTCTCAACCTTCACTTGACTAGGAGGCAAAGCTGTAATTGTGTAAGGCGCATCTTACAAAATTTTAGGATAGCTAGGGATTGCCTCTTTAACTGCTAACTGTGATTTCCAGTCGATTTTCAATATTTCATCTAATGCTTTATGGAATTCTATTTTGTATTTTTAGAGAATTTTTAGGTTGAAGGTCTTTTACTGGTAGATTGTCTTTTTTCAATCGCTTTTCTCCATGCTCCAATTGGTTCCATTATTTGTCAAATTTTACCTCTTCATTTGACAAGATACCATAATGGAGGATTCCTGAAATTGCTAAACTATCTGATTCCGACCCATGCAGGCTTCTGTTCGATAGTGTAATTCATTTTAAGTCCTAGTTCAGAAAGAGCATTCCTAGCTTCTAATATCAGATCTTCAGTTCTGAGGAAGATTCTGAACTGTGGATCAACAAAGATGTCCGACAAAAATATTTTGTTTTCAGTTAACCTTCTTTCCGTTCTTTCCATGGAATATTTTATGTCATCTGCTAAAATCCCTTTTCTATAAATATTTTCCTGCAGTCGTCTTCTGATAGAGTATTTTTTGTTGTAAAGTATGGGTATTTTAATAATTCTTTGAGGGTTTCGATTGTTCCCACTGACTATCGGAGAGAGAAAGTTCAGGAGTACCAACAGCCATCATATAATGTAGTCTTTTAGTTGAAGAAGCCTTTCGAGCATAAGGCATGTGCTTCCCCATCTTGTCTTTTTATCTAAGATTGCCACCTTTCCAGCCTATCTGCTTTAGAACATCCACTAATTTTGGGGTATGTGCTTCTTTTGCTATTTGTCTCGCCTTACTTATAAGATTTGCTGTATGAGTATTGTGGAGACGATCACGCACTGCTAACTGTAAAGTATGAACTCCACACCTCATGTGTGAAATATTAACGTCATCGGAACATAGTCTTTTCATAGTTTTCCCAAGTTCATTCTGAAAACAACTATTACTTTTTCCTTTTGCCATTCAATAAAATCAGTATCACATTTACCAACTTCCTGTTCCTCATCCTTATTTAATTTTTCAGCCGTACTGATCATGTTTGATGCGTTATCCGTAACTACGCTAATTACTTGCCTCTTATTATTTCGAATCCTTTTAAAACGTCAATAACAAGTTCTTGGATATATTCGCTGAAATGTTTCCATTTGGTATCTTTTCCTGCTAACGTTTTAGTAATTTTATCTTTTAAATTTTTTTTAGTAATTTTAGTAATTTTATCTTCGTCCACATATCTAATAGTAATAGCAAAATAATTTAGCTTTGCCCTTGTGCAAGCATCCATTTTTAAATGCACGAAGCGTCCCCTTAAGCAATTTTTAAGTTTATTTTTTTGCTTATCGGCTTCTTCTAGAACTATTTACTAATATTTTCTCGGTCTAAAGGGACTTCCAGTTTCGAAGGCATGTCCCCACACAGTGCTTTAAATCCTGGTCTTGCAAAAAAAACCTAATGGGTCACTCACTATCTTTTAGCAGTTTTTATCATATATATATATATATATATATATATATATATATATATATATATATATATATATATATATATATATATATATATATATATATATATATATATATATATGGTAACAATATATAACTAATATATATATATATAACTGCTGCTATATCTTAATATATATATATATAATAACATATATATATATATATTTTTTTTTTTTAATATATATATATATATATATATATATATATATATATATATATATCCTCTATTTACATTTATATATACTATATATATATATTAACACGTTTTTTTTTTGGTTTCTATTTTTTTTTTTGCATAGTAGTAAATTATTTTGCTAATTTACATTGTCTTATTGTCTAGAGCTAATTTGTGTACTAATAGTCTTGATAATAGTTTTGTTTCCTGAAATTGTACTGTTCAAATAATTGGTTTAATGGTGTAGGCATACAGCTTCGTACTCTTGAGTTCTTAAAATATTTTAATAAAGATTGTCCATTAAAAATGAAATCAAAGATCGGAACGATTTATGTTTGTGAGATTTTTTCCCCTGCTCATCATTAACAAATAAAAAAAATCATTAACTAATCATTAACTAATAAACATTTAAAACCAGTTATTTATACAGTTCATTTTATGGGAAAAACGTCAAGACTATTAATAAACGAAATTAGGTCTAAATAATAATAATAATAATAATAATAATAATAATAATAATAATAATAATAATAATAATAATAATAATAATAATAATAAAAATAATAATAATAATAATAATAATAATAATAATAATAATAATAATAATAATAATAATAATAATAATAATAATAATAATAATAATAATGTAAACTTGCAAAATAAAAAATAAAAATTACAAGAGAATAGATTGTTTTTTGGCTCGTTATTTTTCTTTAAAAAAAAAATTGAAAACCAGGCGGTATTCTGGAGCTTTATATATATATATATATATATATATATATATATATATATATATATATATATATATATATATATATATATATATATATATATATATATTCTCTTAACTTCTATATATATATATATGTCCTCTTCTGCAATATGATATAATATATATATATATATATATATATATATATATATATATATATATAAGAAAATATATATATATATATATATATATATATATATATATATAATAACAGTAACAACAATTTATATATATATATGCTATTTTAGATATATATATATCTTTATCTATCTTTATATATATATATATATATATATTTATATATATATAATGAAAGAGAGCGAGAAATATACTTTACTTTTATGCAGCTGTTTATGAAAAAACAAATACTAATGATGATAAAAAGTTAGAACAGCGTCAGTATTATATTCTCACTAACTTCTTTTGCGATTCAGTAAAAGACTCAAAAGAAGTAAAGATAAGAAAGTCAAGAAGGAAATGACTTTTAAATCAGATAAGGGAGAGTTTATATAATGCATTCATTCAAGTTTAAAAAGTGAGAGTGAATAAGAATGTCTCTCTCTTCTCTAACTTCTCCATCTCTCTCTCTCCCTCGATCTAAGAAGACAGACTTCATTGACAGCTGTAAATAAAGTTACTGTAAAGGTTTTCAATTAATGAAACCGTTTGTGGCTTATTGTAACAATGACATGTTTTATATATTGTCCGTCACTTAATGCTTGATATTTTCTTTTGAGACTATCCCGATAAACACCTTTTAGATTTACTCCCTGTGGATACTCTTCTGAATCCTGAACTCTTTTAAATTGGAAAATGTTTATTCAGGAGGTCAAAAGGTTTTATTTCTGTTAACCTCTGCTGTGAGGGATCTTTTATCTGTGATGTGTGTGCCCTCCCACAAGGGTTCAGATTAGTTCCCATGGAAAAGATCTCTTAAACTTTTTTTCCCTTTTTACTCATTTGCAGTTTTATAATTTATGGTGCAGATCAAACTATACTTAAGATCTTACTATACGATAGGAAACTCTCTCTCTCTCTCTCTCTCTCTCTCTCTCTCTCTCTCTCTCTCTCTCTCTCTCTCTCTCTCTCTCTCTCTCTCTCTCTCTCCTCCAGTTCCTTCTTTTAAAACAAAGAAAACTGTCGTATTATTGAACACTATAAAAATATTAAACACAGTATCTGTTTATTATGTACAGCAGTTTATTAAAACTTATGCTCTTTGAGCAAAATGCCTATTTTAGAAATATATATATATATATATATATATATATATATAACTATATATATATATATATATATATATATATATATATATATATATATATATATATACTATATATATATGTATATATATATATATATATATATATATATATATATATTAGGAGGATTCTTCTACTTTGAAACAAGTCGTTACGAGTAAGTACATACATATGCAAATAAAATCACATACTGAATTCTAGGGGTGACCGACGTACCAGTGCGGTGTGTCACACAATTTCAATTTCCCGATACGGTGCTGTGCAGTGCGGTGCGGTGCGGTTCGCGCTGCAAAATAATGAATTCGTAGTGTGGAGCGGTGCGCCGCGGTATCTGACTAGCGGACAATTGCAGTTCTCCTCCAACCTTACAATTTGCTTAGATGGACAAGGAGGATATGTCGATCACTAAAAAATATTAGGGACTATTTATTTAATTAATTAAAGTTAATTTCAATTTGTAAATTTAATTTATTTAAGTATTAAATTTGATTCATTTTATTTATAATATTAGAATATAATATATTAGATTTTTTTTGTTTCCTGTCCTGCGAGTTTGTTTTTTTTAAAAAACGTCGTCTTGTCTTGAAATATAATTATTTTCAGGGTCATTTGTCGTTTTTCTTGTTTTTTTTACGTGTTTTTCTGCTTTGTTTATTTTAATTATAGTTCACTTCAAACATTTTATATATGTTTCATGAAAATCTGGGCCAGTGGTTTATTTTAACTAGAACTAAAGTCAAAGACGTAAGGACAGGGTTCGATCTCTCCCTGCCGGATCATAGGTAGTAATCACTTAAAGAAGTTCCCCTCCTTAAATAGGGCTATGCCCATGAGGTGAACAAAAATAATAATAAATTTTAAATTGGAAAGGTCTTAAACTCTTAATCATCAAATTGCAAGGAATTTATTTTAATTCAATCTTAATCATCTCCAACAGTCTAAGACCCGCCGTACTTTAGAGACAGATTTGTATGAAACAATGCATGTTAGTTTTCGGATTATTAAATATTACCCCAAAAAGGAATTGGTTTTCAAA
>JABUQX010043558.1:70000-73763 GCA_015478945.1 Trachelipus rathkii | reverse complement strand
AATTATAATTATAATTTATAATTATAATTATAATTATAATTATCATTATCATTATCATTATTATTATCATCATTATCATTATCATTATCATTATCATTATCATTATCATTATCATTATCATTATCAATTATTATTCAATAATTATACATTAAAAGCATTATTCTCACTAATCTTTACAAATAATTATATTAAATTTTGATTAATTTTCAATATTAACCATTATTATTATTATTATTATTATATTATTTATATATTATTATTATTATTATTATTATTATTATTATTATTATTATTATTTTAATTATTATATGCATGCAGAATGTAATTACTGTGGGTAATTACTGGTGTATTTATAATAAATTATAAATATATTAAATTATTTATTTTTTATTCTTTAGCCGAACTACTATCATTAAAAAACTTTTTAAAAAAATTTCATTTATATTGTCGTTATTACAGGAATATTATTATAACTAGTTATATTAAAAACTGGTGTACTTGCTATTTGATTTTGTTTTGTGTAGCGATTATTATTATTATTATTATTATTATTATTATTATTATTATTATTATTATTATTATTATTATTATTATTATTATTATTATTATTATTATTATTATTATTATTATTATTATTATTATTATTATTATTATTACTTACGTCTTATGTCTTCCCTGAGGGAGGCCTACGGCCTGTCAGCGGAGACAACATCGATTTCCACTCAGTCCTTTCCAGAAGTATACCATCCTCCATCAGCTGGCGCATCGCGGGCAGTCCATGTCTTCTCAGGGCTCTCTCCACGCAATCTTTCCATCTTCCTTTCGGTCTTCCTCTCCGCCTTACTCCCTCCACTCTCCACCACCACCTTCTACTCGCCACTCGTTCTCCAGGCATCCTTATATAGATGCCCCCACCATCTTCAGTCTCCCCGAATCTATTTCCTGTTCACACATGCACCAACCACCAACTCTCTTTCCCTAACCATTCGTTTCTTCACTCTATCCTCCTCGTTTTTTCCCCACTATCTTCCTCAACACCTTCATTTCAGCAGCTTCAATCCTTTTTTCCTCCCTGTTGTAATCTCCATGTTTCTGCTCATATGTTCAATGTGGGGTACCGTATGCTATCTATATAATCTCTTTTATTTTAAATTTTACTTGTATATCCATCCCCGTCCTCTTCATAATTGGAATATAACACTCTCATTGTTCTTCCGTATTTTTCCATTCTTGTCTCCACACATCCTTGCTTGCTTGTAAATACACGACCCAGGTAAACAAACTGCATCCACATTTCTTAATCTTTCTATCAATTCAATGACATTTTTCTCACTTCTCCCTCATCCTCTTACTACCCACTCTTCATTATCACTGTCTTTCTGTATTCATTCTAAACCAATCTCTTTAAATTCTGTCAAAACTTTTCATAAGTCCTCTCAATACTTCCTCCTCCCAACTCCAACATGCAAATCATCCGCATACACCATTATATCACCATCCAGATTCGGAAATTCCTCTTTTACCTTTTTGATTACTACATCTAAGTAAGCTATAAAGAGTAAGGGAAATAGGACACTACCCTGTCTGACTCCCGTCCCCACCTCAAACAATTTCTCATTTTTACATCCTGTTCTCACTTTACATTCACAAACGCTATACAAGCTTTTTTTGCTCTCTTCAGACTTTCCTGCACTCCGTACACCTTCCTCAACATCCTCCAAAGTCTGGCTCTGGGTACCGAGTCAAATGCCTTTCTTAAGTCCAAGAAGGCTATATATGCTGTTTTATTAAATTCCCAGCTCTTCTCCAACACTATTCTTAAAGCAAACAACAGATCCGAAGTACTCCTGCCCTTCCTGTACCCATATTGTTCCTCTGCCAACTGTATCTCTACTATACCTCTTAATATTATTTCTAAAAATCCTTCTCGTACACTTTCGTATATGGTCCAATAAAAGCTATCCTCTAGTTTCCACAATCTCCAGTATTACCTTTTCCCTTATAAATGGGCAAAATCAACTATTCTCTCCCATCTACTGGGAACTACACCGTCCCTCCAACATTTATTAAAAAAAAACTCCACTATTTTCTTCTTCAATTCTTTTTCTCCTTCCCTTATCAACTCTATCGCAATTCCATCTTCGCCTGCCGCTTTTCCTTTCTTAATTTTTGACAAAGCTTCCTCATATTCTCCCATCGTTATCGGATTCACCCCTTCCATCTCCTTTCCCACATATTGCTCCTCTTCCACATTCCTCCCCTCTTCTACATTTAGGAGTTCTCCAAAATATTCAGTCCACCTTCTCATTTACCTCTTCCTGTGATGTAAGTACCTCCCCTTCTTTATTTTTGATACTATAAAGCTTTTTTCTTTGGATTTTTATATTGTTTTGCCAGCTTGAAAAATTTCTTCTCTTTCCTCCTCTGCATCCTCTCCCAATTCTTTTGCCATCCTTTCCGCCCACAAGCCTTTTAGCCTCCCTCTTCACTATCTCTGCTCTGTTTCTTGCCATCACATATTCAGCTCTTCTATGTTCAACCACCTCTCCTTTTCTTGCTCTTTTCGCCCACTGCTCTCTTCACAACTTCATTCACACACATTAGTGTGTTCTTCCTCGTTCACTCTTAAACCACTTGACACCAGCGTTTTCTTCCGCGTTTTACTAATAATTTCCTGCAAATTCATGTTTGTTTCCTCCATATTCGTCAACTTTTCCTTTATTTTCTCCACATATTCCTCTCTCTTCCCTTCCTCTTTCAGGGCTTCAACTTTAATCACATTCCTTTTTTCTCTCCAACCTGTCACTTTGTTTCCTGTATTCTCAGTCTAGCAACCACCAATCTATGATCTGAGTCAAAACTGACTCCAGAAAGCACTTTAACATCCTCCACTGTTCTGTAATCGGATACTATGAAATAATCTATAATGGATTTTTTGGTCAAAACTTTCGGTGTTTGATTCCACCGTATATCTCGTGATCTTATGAGATTCCCTGTGTTTGAAAAAATCCATTCATAATTTTTAAATTCCTTCTCATGCATATATCTATGAGCCTTTCTCCCTCTGAGTTTCTCTGGTTTTCTCCATGTAGACCCAATATCCTCTGCACCTCATTTCTTCTCTTCCCACTCTGGCATTAAAATCACCCATCAGTAGATGCAGCATGTTGTCTTCGCCTCCACATTCCACACACTCCTCCACCAAATCCATGAACCTCTCCTTCTCCTCCTCTGGATGCCTCTGTTGTGGAGCATATACCTCATATAATCGGTATTTTTTCCTCTTGATCTTAAAGGTACTCACAATTAATCTCTCGTTCACTCCTCTCACTTCCTGTATGAAAGGTGCAATCTTTGGTCCGAAAATGAAACCTACACCATGTTTCTTTATTCCTACATCGATTCCTCTGTAAGCTAACACATATCCTCCGCCCAAATCTCTGCCACTTTCTTCACCCTCCACTCTCATCTCCAACATCCCCACCACATCTATCAGTCTGGCCTTCATCATCTCCACGATCTCCTCCTCTTTTCCCCTATACGTACCCACATTTATTGTAGCCAATTTAATCGTTTTAAAAGTACAATCCAAATTCGTAGTCCTTTTTCGTTTCCTAAGTCTAAATCCATGAGTTCTGCGTGGTTCCGAGGCTGTTTCAAGGGTATTGCAAGCAATTTCTTTCAGGCAGTGGCTTGCTAGGCCTATCCTGCCCTAGCCATTTTCTCCGTTGGCCGAACAGGTCCTACAGACCTAATTCGTTGC
>JABUQX010043558.1:65000-67500 GCA_015478945.1 Trachelipus rathkii | reverse complement strand
TAAAATTGATATACTTGGTGTTAAAATAGAAACATCGAATATGAAATTGAACCTAATAAATGTCTATCGTCCACCGTCCTCACAATCAGTAATAGATGTAACTTTGTATAAAGAATTGAGCAAAGTATCAGAAGGGTACACAATAATTGTAGGAGACCTTAACTGCCCAAATTTCGGCTATAATTTACTTGATGCAGATCCGAAAGGAAGGCAATTACTAAAATTCTTGCGAGATAATTTCCTTTTCAAATAATTGATTGCCCTACGAGGGGAAACAATATTTTAGACCTATTAATAGTGAGTCACTTGAACTTGGTAAGAAGTTTTGAGGTTATCGAACCCCTAGGTATGGTGGCCTAGACCACTTACATTAATATTTGAAAAAACAAAAATACACAACAATTACTTGAAATTTCCAGATTTTAATGGTTTAAAGGACAGTTTATCTTTCTATGATTGGGATGAGATATTAACAGGAAATGCAAATGTAATGTGGGATTACGTTTCAACCAAATAATTTAAAGACGCAAGAGAGAGAGATTTGTGTTCCGGTATTTAAAATGAAAGCTAACATCATATATCAAAGCCAGATGTGTGGAATAATTGAAATTAGAGATTCTTTAAGTAATAGAAATAGAGCTTATAAACTATGGAAGTCGTCTCCTTTAGTGGAAAACAATAATAGCTACAAAGCTTATCGTCGAAGCTGCAAGCGATTAATTAGATATTATAAACGAAACTATGAAATTTAATATTGCTCGTGAATGTAAAATTAATCCTAAAAAGTTTTTTACCAAAAATTGTTAATAACAAAAGGTCCCATTAAGAATCAATTGGACCTTACTGGACATTAATGGCTAATTTAAAATCAAACAGTGCTGATATGGCAAGCATTTTAAATAATTTTTCTACGAACAATATATATACGAAAGAAATCTAGATTAGTCTGGCTAGCATGAAAGACAATTTAGATACATTTGAAATTCTAGAAGAGGAAGTTGACTTCCAGATTGATAAACTATTAATGAATAAAATCACCTGGACCAGATGGATACTATTCCAATGCATCTTCAAAATTTTTTAAAAATATGTTAGTCAAAACCATTTGACAATGCTTTCCATAAGTCCTTAAAAAAAGAAAATAGTTCCTCAGATTTCAAAAAATTGCCTAATATAACTCCCGATTTCAAAAAAGGAGATCGTAGGTTCCGAATAACTACAGACCAATTAACTTGACTTCTATATAGTTGGTAAAATGTTTGAAGCAATACTAACTAATTAGGTTAGTTGCATATGCTTGAAAGATCATGAATTGCTCAAGAATTCCCAACACGGTTTAAGAAGAAATAGATCATGCTTAGCACAAATTTGCTAGAATTTTTTTAATGTGGTTATTAACGATGTAGATAATTATAAATCCTTCGATGTCATTTACTAGATTTTCAAAAGCGCAGTTTGCTTACCGTCCCTCGTCAAAGTTTATTGGAAAAGCTTAGAGCTCACGGGTATTCCAATGAAGACTTTAAATTGGATTTAAAATATTGGCTTTCGATCAGGACAACAACGAGTCGTATCAAATTGTGAATGCTCAGATTGCGAAGAATGTATAGAGATGTAACCCAGAAATCTGTCTGCAATCCAATACTGTTCATCTAATATATGTAAATGCATATAGATGATAAATATTTATAGGACAATATTTCGAAATTTGCGGGTGATACGAAACTTGGTAAATCGCATAATATGTGAGAAAGATTATCAATTACTCCAAATCCGACATTGAGCAAGATTATAACCACTTTAGGTCCAAAAACATGGCAAAATGAAAATTAATACCGTAAATGTAAAGTCATACATTTGGGAGTAGGAACAATGAATATGATTACAAAATAGATGACACAGTTATCAAAGTTGTCAGTGAGGAAAAGGATCTAGAAGTTCTTAATTAATAAGGATTTAAAGTTGGCGCAAAACAATGTGCTGAAGCTGTTGAAAAGCAAATAAAGCTCTAGGTTTATTCCAGAAACTTCGAATTATAAATCAAAAAAATCTATAAACTATCCTCCCTATAAAACTTGTTAGACCTCATTGGAATCGCAGTGCAGTTGAAGTCCATACCTCAGAAAAAAGACGAAAAAAATTAGAAAAGAATTCAAAGAAAGAAGTGCACTAAATTAATCTCGGAATTGAGAGGCTAAGATCATTCGCAGCACGAACTACGTGAATTAGATTATACATTCTTTAGAGACCAAGAAGATTGAAGGAAAATTTAATAAAAGTTCTCAAAATACTAAATAAATTTACAATTTCGATTACAGGGCCAATTTCTTTAGATATTAAATTTTAATGATGCAACGCGAATATTGGCGCATAAACTTAGTCATAAGCGATTTCAAAAAAATATAGCAAAGAATTTCTTCACTTACGATGTAATCGAGAAGTGGAATAGTCTTTCTTATGAAATAGTGAACAGCGGGAACATCGATTCATTCAAGAAAAG
>JABUQX010043558.1:32500-35000 GCA_015478945.1 Trachelipus rathkii | reverse complement strand
ATATATATATATATATATATTATGACAGTTGGTTCGTATGCCAGATTGATTCTTAAACCAACTAAATTCTTTTTTTCAAATTTTATTACATAGAGGTATGTAATTATAACATGTAATTAGAATATGATAAATGTAATTGGAAAAGTTCTCTTAAAGCCCAGAGGGAAAGTCCTGAGGTAAATGAAAAAGGAAAAAAGGGAAAAGGAAGGAAAATATTTTAAAATAGTTGTAGAAATTTTATTAATTCAGGGCTTTGGTGTGTAAATAATTCGGTTAATTGCTATGCTAATTAACTTCATTAATTTTATTATTATATTTTAATTAAATTAATAATTTGATTTGATTATTTAGCAGCATTATGTCATCGTACCTTGGTGTGTGTGTGTGTGTATGTGTATTTACCAGGGGAAATATCAAATTCCACCTGCTTTGGGGGGAAAAAGAATAGGCAAGGCCGGAACAAATGCTGATACATGGAATTTAAAAGTATGCAAATCAAAGAAAGTTGGGAAAATATTTGTAGACAATTTGCGTATTTTTCAGATGTTACCAGTGGAGAGCATGTAAGATTGAGCTTATCGTTCAACTCTTGAGTCAAAGAGTTAGACGGAATAAGGGTGAGACTGTGTGGAAATTTGAGTGGAAAGATAAGTCTCGATTCATCTTCAAAGGAAAAGACTTGCGATTAAAGAGTTCAGAAGAGTACTGTCCATTGTAATAGCGCTAGTATAAAATTAGTGACTCAATAATTCGACAGGGCAGAAAACTGATTGGAGAAATTTGACGAAAATATATATATATATATATATATATATATATATATATATATATTTATATAGATTATATATATATATATATATATATATATATATATATATATATATATATATATATATATATATATATATATATATATATATATATATATATATATATATATAAAGATTTATATATATATACATATATATATATATATGGTTATATATATATATATATATATATATATATATATATATATATATATATATATATATATATATATATATATATATATATAGCAGTGCATATATATATATATATATAGTTATATATATATATATATATATATATATGTAAATATATATATATATATATATATATATATATATATATATATATATATATATATATATATATATGAGATTTCAACATACGTCACACCGAGTGGTTGGGCTCTTCACACACTGAAGTAGAAGGGAGAAGGTTAAATTATAATTTAACCTTCTCCCCAACAGCATCAGTTATTACACATATTACACATTCCGCATATTCCAGGTCTTCCTAACCAATTCTTAAATATGTCTGACTTATGCTTCACCACTACTAGTCCCCGTCATAATTACATCATTTTCCCTACTATCTTGTAGCTCTTAAGTGTAACACTTTGTATTCTCTAAACGAACTTTCTGGCACTTTAATCGGGCTAACTGAGGTCGTTGTATTTTATCTTTACCAACAACTACTGGAATGAATCCTATTTTGGTTAAGATTACACCTCTGTGTCGGCTGAAAAGGTAGGAGCCGCGATCACCGAAGATAATAGCAGGTACATTACATCTTCAACTAAATCATATTCTCCCGAAATTCATGGTTCAGTGGCGCCTGTTCTCGTTTTATTTCAGTAGCAAGACAATGTATATAGGGAGTGGAAAAACTCTCGTTCTCTTATCAATCTTGTTAATTTTCATTTTGCTCGGAATTTTTGCAAGGATATTATTCAACAGGCTAATAAGCCTGCTTTCACTAACAGGAAGTGCGATGACATTCTTCGTGCTCCTACTGATAAAAATTTTTTTGGCTTCTTGGAAAAAACATCTCTAATAACTTCTGTAAATCGGCTTTTGTTTCCCTTATTCGTCCTGACGGTTCTGTGGCTACCATCCCTTTAAAAAAAATAACATTCCCTAACCATGCTTTGAATGAGTATTCTTCCGAGTTGGCGTCTGATCTCGTTCAACTCGACTCTCCATGCCTTAATACTAATATTTTTCCTCAGTGTTGAAACGCGCATACAATCAGTCGATCGCGAAAAATGGTAGACGCCCTGATCCTTCTAACTATCGCTCCACTGTTCTCACTTGTATTTTGACTATAATCTTTGAAACTCTCCTTAACTCTCATTTCCTTTATCATCTGGAATCTCATTCGTTTTTTTCAGATCATCATTATGGCTTTCGACTCTCGAGGTCAACTAGAAATACTTTCCTACCTCATTGATTTAAAGTCTTCTTACCTTTATGGACTATGGGGGTCTTGTATGGTGTCACTTGACATATCCAAAGCTATTGATAGAGTATGGTAGGCATCACTGCTCCCTAAGCTCTCTTCTTTTGGGTTTCATCCCTCTTTCTGCTTACTCATGTCTAATTTTCTCTTTATCGACTCTTGTTGATAGTGCGACCTCTTCCTTCTTTCCTGCTAATGGTAGTGTTCCTCAAGGTTTTGTTCTATCTCGAACTTT
>JABUQX010043558.1:5000-12500 GCA_015478945.1 Trachelipus rathkii | reverse complement strand
GACTTTATAAGTAAGACTGAGCATGACAGCCAAGTCTGGAATCAAATGATTGGAAAGAGAAAGGATGAGACTGGGTAGAAATGTTTGTCACATGAACCATTCTCAATAGAGGAAATATGCTACGGAAGAGCTCAGATGAGCAGTGCCCTTTGTAATTCACCATATAATAAAGAGTGACGCAACAATTCGACGAATAGAAAGAGGGCATTGAGAGTTAGTGAGAGCAGGAGTCTTGATAAGACGGAAAGTCCTAATCTCCACCTCTTCAAGAAGAAGTGTGTTAATGGAACCACCCCAGATGTGTGAGGAATACTCCATACAGTGGAGTACGACACCCCTCTATAAAGAGCAAGCAACTAGGGTGGCGTGAAAAAATTCTGAAGGCGCTTCATGACACACAACCTCTTTGAATTTGTTTAGACAGAGAAGTAATGTGATCCTTCCAATTAAGATCATGAGAGAGAGAGAGAGAGAGAGAGAGAGAGAGAGAGAGAGAGAGAGAGAGAGAGAGAGAGAGAGAGAGAGCAGTAATGTGATCCTTCCAAGTAAGGCCACGAGAAAAAGAAACAACAAGAATATTAAGTTTGAGTTTTGTGTTTTTGAAGATTCTATAGTTGTGTGGAAAGTTATGTCAATTAAATATGATGAATGAAATGAATTTTTGATCATTGAAAACAACCTTGCTTTCAATGTCCCAATTAGAAATTCAAGAAAGATCAGAGGTAATTTGATCCAAGGCTGTTCTTCTAGGTTGAGCTGATTGTTGTTGGGAGGAACGTCTATCAAAATGAAGTGAGCAATGAAGGGTGAAGTCGTCCGCATAGGAGTGGATAGGTGATGAAGTATTAGTGAGAACGACATTAATGAGAAGTAAAAAGTGAGTTAGTGATAGAAGAGAACCCTGAGGAACAACATTTTTTTATAGATTTAATGGATAAACAGTGACCTTTTTCAACATCTGCTAAAGAACGACCAGGAAGGAAATCAGATAGGAGGCCACAGAAATAAGAATAGATACCGAAGGAGGAAAGTTTGTAAAGCAAAGCTTTGTGCCAAATACTATAAAGGGCTTTCGTAGTGTCTAGCCCCACTGGAAAATATTCACCAAAATGCCGAAGCAAAGAGGATCAAGGGTCAAAACGAAAGAAACGCTTTTTGCGAAATCAATATTGATGATCAGAGATAAGATTATAAGAATTAAGATTCCTTTTAAATCTTCATGTTAAGGATAGATTAGAAAACTATAGAAAGAGCAAAAGTTAAAGCGATATGACGATAATTGATAGGTTGAGAGAGCTCCCCTTTTTTGGCACAAGCTGAATGAGCGCATTTTTCCAGCAAGAAGAAAAAGTCCAACTAGAAAGACATAGTTGGAATTATTTACAAGGCAGGGTACAAGCTCGGAAGCATAAGTTCTGAGAAAAGCAGAAGGAATACCATCAGGACCGTTCACTTTCTTAGTGTTAAGTTCAGAGAGGGTGGGAAAAACATCGTTAGAAAAAATTTGCAATATTTGAAATAACTGAGTTAGGGAGGGAGTTTAAGCAAAGGAGGAATAACTCAAAATTCGTCTAAGGTGGAATTTAAAACAAAGGTTTTAGCGAAGGAGGAAGGTAAAACAGTAGTTGTGCCTTCGGGAGATACTAAAGAACGGAAAGAGAAGAAGCAGAGTTAGAGTTGACATTCTCTTCAAAGTGTCAGAAAGATTATGAGGAAGAGGAACCAGAAAGATCAGAATCAGAAAGAAATGTGTTTTAAGTGTTACGAAAAAAATAGATTTTGTGTGATTCCGGGATGAAATAGAAGTTGCTTGAGTTTTTGAAGTTTAAAAACGACTCTAATTACTGAAGGCAGCGCCCCCTGTGAGAATAGCACGAGAACAATCATAGCTAAACAAAAGTTTGTGTGTTTTAGTTGATGGGAAAGTATATGGAATATATGCCTCAGTGCCAGAGAGACTCACATCGGTTATGCATTTTGTAAACTCCAAGGGAAACATTCCACCGAAACAGCAACTATTCCATACAAAGTCAAAGGAGTACGACTGCAAGTCTGACCAGTTTGCGGAACCAAACTGTCAGTAACGTTTCCTCGCGGTATGCGGTGGCCTTTCATGCGGAAGACTTGAACAGATAAAATAGGATATTGAGATAAGAATGTGGACGAAGGAACTCATAGGAAGAAAGGACTTAGCAGATTAAGGAGAACAATTAGAGGTTAGGAAAAGGTCTAGAATGTTGGGTTCATCTTCAAGCCGATCAGGGATACGAGTATTGAGCTGCACTAACTGCTCGATGTCATTCTGTATGGAAAAGTGGCAGACAAGTTCACCAACTGTTTCCTGAGAATTAGAAGGAAGTCATTGTCGGTGGTGAACGCTGAAATCACAAAGAATGATGATTAAAGAGAAAGGTGAAGAAGAAGGTATGTGTTCTAATTTGGAATTTAAACATCCTAAGAATTTAAGATAGTCAGGTAAGTTACGAGACAGATATACAGAATAGGTAAATTTATTTGTAGATTGACAGAATAGCTTGAGTCATAAGGTAGAAAATTCAAAAGACACTAAATCAAAGACATGAGAGCCAACATCATTGCTTATATAAGCACAACATTCGCCTTTGGCTGAAAATTGAAGATAACAGATAGCAAGAGGGAACAAAGTATTATTTGCTCTCAGAACTCTTAAACACCTAAGTTTCAGTTAATAATAATAAGAGATGAAGGTTGAAGGAGGAGAGGTGATGCTCATCAAAGTGGAAATTAGAGTTAAAGCCGCAAAGGTTGTAGAAGTTAGTGAAGATAGAAGATCGTGCACAAGTACAGGCCGGCAATTTCTTGATGCCTCCAATCTCATCAAAGGCGAACGTCAATTACCAAGTAATGATAGGGAAGGGGTCATTGAGGGGCTAATTGAGGAAGCTGTCCCTCTTGACTCTCCGAGGCTAGTATGGTGTTTCCCATGTTTTATTTTTATTTTCTTTAAAGGGAAGTGTTACATATCAGGGCGGCGGAGCCGGCAAATCTTTCCCAGCTCCGACTCCGGCTCCATCATTTTAAAATTACCCGACTCCGACTCCGGTTCCAGCATTTTAAAATCACCCGGCTCCGACTCCAGCATTTTAAAATTACCCGGTTCCGACTCTGGCTCCGGCTCCGGCTCCGGCTCCGGCTCCTAGTTATAATTCCTTCTCCATTTACACATGAAATCATTAATTCTCTTACAAAATTTATATGGTATGATGAACTAAGTTGAATGTTTATTAATGACATCTTTATTAACTTTGAATTAAAAACTTAGAAAATATTTTATAGAAAAAAAGATTTTTAAAAAATACAGAAAAAGAACAATTAACTTTCTTCCTAAATTTTAATGTAATTCCTCTTTGAGCGATGAACTCTGTATATTTTTTTATTTTTATATATATATATATATATATATATATATATATATATATATATATATATATATATATATATATATATATATATATATATATATATATATATATATATATATATATATATATATATATATATTTATAAAAATAAACACAACCACACACGGGCAGAGCCCTATTTTAGGAGGGGTGTACTCAATTAACGTCCGAGCAGGACGAGGCAAAGCCCAAGAGGAGAATAGCTCACATTCTCCCCACCCGACCAGTTGCAGACCTGGACCCCTCCTTTGTATGACGGTGCTCTAACATATAGGCTACCGGGTGCTTTTAAATAAATAAATATAACATACTTAAAAAGAAAAATATATATATATACACATATACATACATAAATACACAATATACATATACAAATATATATAACACTACCATCATAAATAATATTTTCATCACTAGCACTATTATCAGTAATATTAATACCAATAATTAATAATATTTTCATCACTAACACAAGCACTATTATCAATGACATTAATAACATTAATAACACTAATTAATAACTATCACTATTATCACTATAATATATATATATATATATATATATATATATATATATATATATATATATATATATATATATATATATATATATATATATATATATATATATATATATATATTTAACAATAAAACTGTATTTTTCAGTTTCATCCTAAAGTTTAAAATAATTCCTCTATAAATATGAGCTGCCTGAACATAATATAATTTATTAAAATCAGATTTTTTATTAATATATATATATATATATATATATATATATATATATATATATATATATATATATATATATATATATATATATATATATATATAAATATATATATATATATATATATTAAATATATATATATATATATATATATATATATATATATATATATATATATATATATATATATATATATATATATATATATATATATATATATATATATATATATATATATATATATATATATATCTATCTATCTATCTATCTATCTATCTATCTATCTATATATATATATATATATATATATATATATATATATATATATATATATATATATGTAAATATATATATATATATATATATATATTATATATATATATATATATAATTCACTTTCTTCCTAAATTTTAAAATAATTTCTCTTTGAACTGTCTGAGTATATGTAATAAAAATTTATTCAAAACGATTGTTTCTTAAAAATAAAAATACTCCAACAAAATCCTCTTTTAACGATGTCCTTAGATCCGATTTTATTATTTTCAAAGCAGAAAATAAGCTCTCAACATTCACTTGACTAGGAGGTAAAGCTGTAATTGTGTAAGACGCATCTTGCAAAATTTTAGGATAGCTGGGGATTTCCTCTTTAACTGTTAACTTTGATTTCCGGTCGAGTTTCATTATTTCATCTAAAGCCTTATGGAATTCTACTATGCATTTTTCTAAAGGATATTTAGGTTGAAGGTCTTATACTGGTAGATTGTATTTTTTCAGTCGCTTTTCTGCATGCTCCAATTGGTCCTATTGTTTGTCAAATTTTACTGATAAGATACCACAAGGGAGGATTCCTGAAACTGCTGAACTATTTTACTGACCCAGATTTCTGCTCGATGACGTTATTTATTATAAGTCCTAGTTCACTAAGAGCATTCTCAGCTTTTAATATCATACCTTCAGTTCTGAGAAAGATTCTTAATTGTAAATCAACAAAGATGGCCCACAAAAATATTTTGTTTTCATTTAACATTCTTTCTTTTATTTCCATGGAATTTTTTGTCATTTGCTAAAATCCCTTCTCCATAAAAATTTTCCTGCAGTCTAGTCTTCTGATTGAATATTTTTTGTTTTAAAGTATGGGTGTTTTAATAATTCTTTGAGGGTTTCGATTTGTTCCCACTTACCATCGGAAAGAGAAAGTTCAGGAGTACCGACAGCCATCATACTGTGGTAATCTGATCCGCTGATCCGTAGGTAAGTATGTTTAAAGTATAAGTCCATGATGAAAGATAGTAAGTCAGGTCACCTTGAATTCGAAGGATGTCCAGGTATGTGAAGAGGGTTTATTTTCTGTTTGTATCATATTGCGTTTATTGCTTTATTGCTTATATTATTAAATATTATATTTTTTATGATTGTATAGCTGAAGAATGAGGAATTTTGAGATGAGTGATAAAGGGATTGTATGGTGAGTGAATCAGAGTTGGGAGGGGTGACGAGCTCAACTGATAAGATCACTGATCACTATCATTTCTTTCTGTTTCTTCGGTTGTTGCTTTACCTTGTTTGTGTCTATTTCTCTCTCGGCGCGGAGCTCCGAATTTTCCACTAGGATGCAAGGAGAGTGTGTGTTGGGTGCTAGTGTTTCTTTAACTTATTTTTGTTTTTGTTATTTTTAGGTATAACCAATAATTTTTATATTTTCTGTTGTCTGTCTGTCGAATAAATTGGACGCGAGACGCTTTCACTTATGGAGATAGAAAGGTACTGTATACTATTTTTTTATATTACTGTTATTTATTTTATTTTTTTGCTTATTCCTTTATTACTGATTATTATTATTATTATTATTATTATTATTATTATTATTATTATTATTATTATTATTATTATTATTATTATTATTATTATTATTATTATTATTATTATTATTATTATTATTATTATTATTATTATTATTATTATTATTATTATTATTATTATTATTATTATTATTATTATTATTATTATTATTATTATTATTATTATTATTATTATTATTATTGATTTTTATTATTATGTAATGTGTGTGAAGCGAATAAGTTCATTTTTTATAGGTTCGTTTTTTCTATATTTTTTAGTTTTGGTTCATCGTTTAAAGAGTTTGGGGTGTTGATATCAGAAGACTGTGGTGCACTCCACCCCAGCCTGAGGGCAGGAATAAACGTGTCATTGTCTGGCTGGAGAGAGGTATGAAATATTATTATTTTGCTTATGCTTATTCTTATTATGCTCATTATTATTATTATTATTATTATTATTATTATTTTTTATTATTATATTATTATTATTATCATTATATTTGCTTATGCTTTTTATTTTTATATTTTTATGGTTATTTTTTATGCTAAGGGAGTGAAAATCTTTGAGGTGTAATTGTTTTTCAGTTGGTTGGGTTTTTCGTTTGACTGATGGTCAGGGATTGAAGAGTGTCAGGAATTGAGAAGCGGAATCTTATAGAGAAATAAAAGCTGGATGATTATCCAGATAATGGATATTGCATTATTGTTTTTATTTTTATTTATTTGATAATTTAGATATTGAATAATTTTAATTTGATAAACGCGATTGTATTCACTTAAACTGATTGCATTATTTAGTTTAATGAATTTAATGAATGAAATGATAATATATGTAACATTAAATTAAAAGTTTAAATGCTTTTTTTATGTTATTATTATTATTATTATTATTATTATTATTATTATTATTATTATTATTATTATTATTATTATTATTATTATTATTATTATTATTATTATTATTATTATTATTATTATTATTATTATTATTATTATTATTATTATTATTATTATTATTATTATTATTATTATTATTATTATTATTATTATTATTATTATTTATTATTCTAATTTAATATTTATTTTTGTTTTTTATAATGGTTAGGATTGTTCTTTTTTATTCTTTTAGCTTTTTTTTGCTTTGGCTTGGCTGCTTTTTGGTCCATTAGTATCTAGATTGGATTTTTTTTTTAACGAATGATCTCAACAAAAGAAAACTGTAAATATTGTATATATGATAAAAGGAAAAAGGGCCTGAGAGTGTCTACAGATATTAGAAAACTAAAGTAGATAAGAAAATTCAAATTTCCAGAATAAGTTGAAAATTGAAAAGAAAAATATTAGAAATATAACTTGTGGCAAAAGATAAATGAAAATAGAAAAGAGAAATAGAGTAAAGACTATTAGATAATTAAAAATAAAGAAAAGACTATAAAAAGAAATAAACTGAAAACACAGTGAAAGAGAAATGAAAAAAACTATTAGAAAATTA
>JABUQX010043557.1:10000-21569 GCA_015478945.1 Trachelipus rathkii | reverse complement strand
AAACAGTAAAACTGTAAATTACAAAGTTTTCACATTAATAAGGCTAACATAACATAACCTGACTGCAATGAAATATAATGTATAACATTCATAACCCTAACAAAATACCATACTTGGCAACAGGAAAGTAACTGACTTTGCTTACAGACCGTACCATATTCACTTACTTTTTCAAACATATCTCTAACATACCATTATTGGGTTATTTTACATTACATAGTAACATTTAACAAAAATTTATTTATCACAACATACTCGCCAACAAATATATGCTGACGTACCAAAGTTTTTCACATCAATAAAGGTAACAAATCATATCCTGAACTAGGAATATAACACACAATGTCAAAACCTAACATACCTTATGATCGAATAAATGACTAACATTAACAAAGTTCCATACCTAACAACACTAAAGTAACTACAATGATACAGAAAACGAACATGTACGAAGCCTGATGTGGTGGTTCCTGTTCACATAGAGTTATAAAAAATACAAGTCCGGGAATTTGTTCAAACTACCGGCCCATTTTCGAACATTTACGCAATACCTATGATTCTTTGTTTGGTTCGTTTTTCGAAATCATTAACACAATTACTATTATGATTCTTGTTTGATTCGATTTCGAAACATTAACGCTATACATTTGGATTCTTGTTGAACACAGGGTCAAGATAACAAATTTATTAAAAAACATTTTTTATGTTTTTGCTAATGTTTTATTGTTTATATATTTTTTAAAAACTTTTAATTTTTAATTCTTTATTTTTCTTTAAAATTTTTGTTTTTATAAATAAAAAAAAAATTAAATTTTTTAATTTTATTTCGTTAAAACTTTTTGTTTTTACTAAAAATTTGATTCTTTTTATTTTTATAACGTAAAAAATTTGTGTTTTTACATACCCAAAAGCAGTAAATCATAAATCAATCCATCCACCCTACTCTCCTCATCGTCCCCTACCCTTCCATGATCTATCAATCTATCGATCTATTGATTCAAGTCACATTTCGTGTATTCATTTTGGATAACATAACATAAAAACAGTTCTTTATATCACTGATAACGAATTATAATGCTGACAACAAAGTTTCAACACTTATAAAAACCTAATATAGGCATCATCGCGGTCTAAGAATTAATGTACACCAACACACCTAACACAATCTCAAACCTCCAATAAGCGGTTAAATTAGCAAAGTCTAACACTTATCAGCAGTAAAGTAACTAACAAAGCATGCACAAAACGTACCTTATTCACACTTTGTCAAGCATATCTCTAACATAGCAATGTAATTTTAGATTACCATGGTAATATTTAACCAAAATCTATCACACTTGGTCTAATTACAACCGATCAATCCGAGTATAGACTACACTTAACGAAGTTTTCACATTAATAAAGCTTACTATATGATCATCTGAACTAAGAGTATAATCCACACCGAGACAAACCTATACCAGCATTAAACATGATACTTGTTAACGTTAACAGAAGTTTCAACACTTCACAGTAAGGTAACTACAATAACTACAAAAACGTAACCTATTACAACTTTCTCAAGCATATCTCTAACATGCCAATGTTAATTTTACATTAACATGGGTGATTTTAACAATATTTTATCATAACAATTGGCTAATTATCATACTGATCAGTGAATATACGCTAACATATAAAGTTTTCACATCAATAAAGCTACCATAGCATAACCCCTGCCTTAAGAAAAATAATATACAACGACAAACCTAACACACTTACCTATGAATAAACTGTTCAACATTAACAAAGTTCCACACTTAACACCAGCATCGTGAAGATATCAACAACAAGCGTAGAGATGCGTGGCGATGTCATCGTACCAGCACAGCGAAAAATGTCCTACTGAAGAAAATAGTGTATAAACAATCCTTAAAGGTAATGGGATTCTTTCTTTCAACCAATCATAAGAGCGTAAACAAGGATATAACACACGAACGAACCATAACGGTTCAAAAGTCTATTCAACATGCCATATAGAACTTTGTTTAAACATGAAATCAGGTCATATATTTGTATTTTCATATCTATGACTTACGAGGAATTCGTTTCACATATATATTTGTATTTCCTGTTTCACTAGAGTTATCAGATACAATTCGAGAATTTGCTCAAACTCCTACCACTTTTCGAAACATTACGCAATACCATTGATTCTTGTTTTGTTAACAACATTTCACACTTAACAACAGTAGAGTAACTAACATAAAATACAAAATCGTAACCTACTCATACTTTCTCAAGCATACCTCTAACATAACAATGTTAATTTTACATTAACATGGTAATATTTAACAAAAAGTTATCATAACATTGGCTAATTATCATACTAATCAACGAATATACGCTAACGTAATAAAGTTTTCACATCAATAAAGCTAACATAGCATAACCCGAGCTAAGAAAATAGTGTACAACGACAAACCTAACATAGCTTACGCCCTAATAAACTGTTAACATTAACAAAAGTCCCGCACTTAACATTAACATCACTAAAGTAACTAACAATGCATAAAGAACGAACCTATTCATACTTTTTTCCAAGCACATCTCTAACATATTAATGCGTTAATTTTACATTGACACAGTATATTTAACAAAGAATTTATTTCACATCCTTATCTAATTATAGTACAGAACAAACCCGAATATACGCTAACGTAACACTTTTTTTACATTAAACATAGTAAAATTTAACAAAAAAATTCATCATAACCATAACTAAATATCATAATCCCCACGAATAATTGCAAACATAACAAAGTTTTATCCAAACACAACATAAAAAATAACAAAGTTTTATCCATACATAACATAAAAACAAGTTCTTTGAATAAAATATCATAATAAAGTGTAATAGTCTTACTGATTTTTAAAGCTGTTACAGCAGTAAGTAACTACTTGGCATACAGAACGTAACATATTCACCGTTTTTAATCGGTATCTATATGCTAACGTAACAGTTTTTACCTTAAACATAGTAATATTTTAACAAACATATATCATAATCGTACTATTTATCATACATACCTACGAATATATGCTAGCATCACAATGTTTTCACTTAAATAAAGCTAACAAAGCAACATATGACTAAGAAAATAATGTACAAGACAAACTTACACAACTTATAACTACATAAACGTTTAACATTAACAAAATTCCCACACTTAACACTAGTTAAAAGTAACCAACATTGCGTACAAAACTAACCTGTTCAGCTTTTTTCCAAACATATTTCTAACATTTAACGTTAATTTTTACATTAACACATAGTAATTTTAACAAAAATTTATAATAACCTTGTCTAATTATCATACAGACCAACGAATAACTGTAAACATAACAAAGCTTTATCCAAACATAACATAAAAATAAGTTCTTTGAATAAAATATCATAGTAAATTGTAATAGTTTACTGATTTTAAAGCAGTAAATCAGTAAATCAAACCATCAACCCCTCCCCGCTCCTCCCACCATGAACCTTTGATCTATTGATCTATTGATTCATGTCATATGTCGAGTATCATTTCGACTAAACATAACACAAAAAATAAGTTTTTTATATACTAACCATCGAATATATGCTAACGTAACAAAGTTTTTTACATTAATAAAGCTAACATAACCTGAACTAGGAATATAATGTACAACGAACAAACCTAATCACCACAAGAGTCCGAATAAAACACTAAAATCAACAAACTTCAGCACTTAACAACAGTAAAGTACCTAACACTTCATACAAAACGTAACCTATTCATACTTTTTCAAACATATCTCTAACATATCAATGTTAATTTTACATTAACATCGTAATATTTAACAAAAATTTAACATAACCCAGTCTAATCATCATACTACCAGCGAATATATTGCCAACGTAACAAATTTTTTACATCAACTTCGTAATATTTAACAAAAATTCATCATAACATCGTCTAAATATCATATTCCCCAACGAATAATTGCAAACATAACAAAGTTTTAACCAAACACAACATAAAAATAAGTTCTTTATATACTAACCTACGAATATATGCTTAACCAACAAAGTTTTAGCATCAATAAAGCTATCATATCATATCGGCAACTAAGAATATAACTGTACAAAATGTAACGCTATATCTCGCGTATGAATAATCAGCTAACATCATGAAAATTCCCTACTTATCAAAGGTAAAGTAGCTAACAGGTCATACAATACTCGATATGTTCCCACTTTTCACGCATATCAGCAACAGGTAAAGCCGTAGCATCTAACAAAATCCCTTAACAAAGTGACCAATCTACCAAAGATACCAACATCTTGAACTATGAATTGACACTATCTTCGTTAAAGTGTCATTCGTTTCGAGTATAACATCATTTGACCTATGAATAAACGTAGACATTATCAAATTTCTAGGGCTAACCTAACATTACTCAACAAAAACTTAACAAAAATTTAACATAACGTACCTAACTTACGAATAAACAGTTTTCATTAACCAAGAGTATCTAAAGCAACACATTACATTCCGAGAGAAAACCCTAGGGGATGCCCCCTTTGAAAGGATGTGAATCCTGAGAGGGGGGATCACCCCGAAGGGGTGTAAGCGGGCATTACCCCTCCGAAGGAGGGGTAAGGCCTCAGCCCTTCGGGCTGAGGCCCAAAGCCCGCTTACACCCCTTCGGGGTGATCCCCCCTCTCAGGATTCACATCCTTTCAAAGGGGGCATCCCCTAGGGTTTTCTCTCGGAATGTAATGTGTTGCTTTAGATACTCTTGGTTAATGAAAACTGTTTATTCGTAAGTTAGGTATGTTATGTTAAATTTTTGTTAAGTTTTTGTTGAGTAATGTTAGGTTAGCCCTAGAAATTTGATAATGTCTACGTTTATTCATAGGTCAACTGATGTTATACTCGAAACGAATGACACTTTAACGAAGATAGTGTCAATTCATAGTTCAAGATGTTGGTATCTTTGGTAGATTGGTCACTTTGTTAAGGGATTTTGTTAGATGCTACGGCTTTACCTGTTGCTGATATGCGTGAAAAGTGGGAACATATCGAGTATTGTATGACCTGTTAGCTACTTTACCTTTGATAAGTAGGGAATTTTCATGATGTTAGCTGATTATTCATACGCGAGGTATGTTAGGTTTGCATTTGTACATTATATTCTTAGTTGCCGATATGATATGATAGCTTTATTGATGCTAAAACTTTGTTGGTTAAGCATATATTCGTAGGTTAGTATATAAAGAACTTATTTTTTATGTTGTGTTTGGTTAAAACTTTGTTATGTTTGCAATTATTCGTTGGGGAATATGAAACTTAAAAATGTTATGATGAATTTTTTGTTAATATTATGAAGTTGATGTAAAAATTGTTACGTGGCAATATATTCGCTGGTAGTATGATGATTAGACTGGGTATGTTAAATTTTTGTTAATATTCGATGTTTAATGTAAAAATACATTGAATATGTTAGGATATGTTGAAAAAGTATGAAAGGTTACGTTTTTGTGTGAAGTGTTAGGTACTTTACTGTTGTTAAGTGCCGAAGTTTGTTAATGTTAGTAGTTTATTCGTACGTATGGTGTGTTAGGTTTGTCGTTGTACATTATATTCCTAGTTCAGGTTATGTTAGCTTTATTAATGTAAAAAACTTCGTTACGCTAGCATATATTCGATGGTTAGTATATAAAAAACATTTTTTGTGTTATGTTTAGTCGAAAATGATACTCGAAAATGACATGAATCAATAGATCATAGATAAAGGTTCATGGCGGGAGGGGCGGGGTGGGGTTGTGGTTGATTTACTGATTTACTGATTTACTGCTTTAAAATCAGTAACTATTACAATTTACCTATGATATTTATTTCAAGAGGCTTATTTTTTATGTTATGTTTGGATAAAGCTTTGTTATGTTTACAGTTATTCGTTGGTCTGTATGATAATTAGACAAGGTTATTATAAATTTTTGTTAAATATTACTGTGTTAATGTAAAATTAACGTTAATATGTTAGAAATATGTTTGGAAAAAGCATGAACAGGTTACGTTTTGTATGCAATGTTGGTTACTTTACTAGTGTTAAGTGTGGAATTTTGTTAATGTTAACTGTTTATTAGTGTATAAGTTGTGTTAAGTTTGTCATTGTACATTATTTTCTTAGTTTATATGTTGCTATGTTTTAGCTTTATTAATGTGAAAACATTGTTATGTTTGCATATATTCGTAGGGATGTATAATAAAAAAGGACGGTTATGATAATGTTTGTTAATATTACTAAGTTAAGGTAAAATACCTATGATATGCTACAGATACGATTGAAAAAGCGTGAATATGTTACGTTCTGTATGCAATGTTAGTTACTTTACTGCTGTTAACAGCTTTAAAATCAGTAAACTATTACACTTTATTATGATATTTTATTCAAAGAACTTGTTTTTATGTTATGTATGGATAAAACTTTGTTATTTTTTATGTTGTGTTTGATAAAACTTTGTTATGTTTTGCAATTATTCGTGGGGATTATGATATTTAGGTATGTTTGATGAAATTTTGTTAAATTTTACTATGTTTAATGTAAAAAAAGTGTTACGTTAGCGTATATTCGTTGTTCTGTATGAATAATTAGATAAGGATGTGATAAATTTTTGTTAATATTACTGTGTCAATGTAAAAATTAACGTTAATAATGTTAGAGATGTGCTTGGAAAAAGTAGAATAGGTTACAATTTTGTATGTTATGTTAGTTACTTTACGATGTAAGTGCGGGACTTTTGTTATGTTAACAGTTTATTGGGCGTAAGCTATGTTAGGTTTGTCGTTGTACTATTTTCTTAGTGCGGGTTATGCTATGTTAGCTTTATTGATGTGAAAAACTTTATTACGTAGCGTATATTCGTTGATTAGTATGATAATTAGCCAATGTTATGATAACTTTTTGTTAAATATTCCATGTTTAATGTAAATTAACATTATGTTAGAGGTATGCTTGAGAAAGTATGAGTAGGTTACATTTTGTATGTTATGTTAGTTACTCTACTGTTGTTAAGTGTGAAAACTTTGTTAACGACCTAACAAAACAAGAATCAATGGTATTGCGTAATGTTCGAAAAGTGGTAGGAGTTTGGAGCAAATTCTCGAATTGTATCTGATAACTCTAGTGAAACAGGAATCACACAAATATATATGTGAAACGAATTCCTCGTAAGTCATATATATGAAAATACAAATATATGACCTGATTTCATGTTTAAACAGTTGTATATGGCATGTTGTATAGACTTTTGAACCGTTATGGTTCGTTCGGTGTTATATCCTTGTTTACGCTCTTATGATTGGTTGAAAGAAATCCCATTACCTTTAAGGATTGTTTATACATTTTCTTCAGTAGGATATTTTTCGATGTGGCTGGTACGATGACATCGCCACGCATCTCTACGCTTGTTGTTGATATCTTCACGTGCTGGTGTTAAGTGGTGGGGACCTTTGTTAATGTTGACAGTTATCATAGGTAATTTGTGTTAGGTTTGTCGTTGTATATTAAATTCTTAGTTCGGGTTATGCTAAGTTAGCTTTATTGATGTGAAAACTTTATTATGTTAGCGTATATTCACTGATCAATATGATAATTAGCCAATGTTATGATAAAATATTTGTTAAATATCACATGTTAATGTAAATTAACATTGTTATGTAAGAGATATGCTTGAGAAAGTGTGAATAAGTTTTTCGTTTTTGTATGTTATGTTAGTTACTCTACTGTTTGTTAAGCGTGAAACTTTGTTAACGTTAACAGTTTTATATTCATGTTTAAGGTGTGTTTAGGTTTGTCGGTGTGGATTATATTCTAGTTCAGATGATCATATGTAAGCTTTTTTTAATGTGAAAACTATGTTACGTTTAGCCTATACTCGTTGATCGGTATGATAATTAGACAAGGTGTGATATAATTTTTGTTAAATATTACCATGTTAATCTAAAAATTAACATTGTTTTGTCAGAGATATGCTTGTTAATTTTAACGTTTATTCGTGTTTAAGGCACTATGTTAGTTACTTTACTGCTGTTAAGTGTAGAACTTTGCTAATTTTAACCGCTTATTGAGGTTTGAGATGTGTTAGGTTTGTTGGTGTACATTATATTCTTAGACCGGATGATGCTATATTAGTTTTATTAATGTGAAAACTTTGTTATGTTAGCATATATTCGTTGATCAGTGTATAAAGAACTTGTTTTATGTTATGTTTATCCAAAATGATACACGAAATGTGACTTGAATCAATAGTTCGATAGATCGAAGTCATGGGAGGGTAGGAGACCGATGAGGAGAGTAGGTGGATGGGGTTGATGTACTGATTATACTGCTTCTGGGTATGTAAAGAACAAAAATTTTACGTTATAAAAATAAAAAGAATAAAATTTTTAGTAAAAACAAAAAGTTTTAACGAAATAAAATTAAAAAATTAAGTTTTTTTTTTTTTATAAAAACAAAAAGTTTTAAAGAAATAAAATTAAAAAATAGTTTTAGAGTTGTTATAAAACATAAAGACATTAGCAAAAACATAAAAATGTTTTTAATAAATTTGTTATGTTGACCCTGTGTCAAACAAGAATCAAATGTATAGCTTAATGTTTCGAAAACGAACCAAACAAGAATTGCGTAATGTTTCGAAAACGAACCAAACAAGAATCATAGGTATTGCGTAATGTTTCGAAAAGTGGGCGGTGTTTGACCAATTTCTCGACTTGTATTTGATAACTCTAGTGAACAGGACACATCGCTTTCGTACAATGTTTCGTTTCTGTATGCATTGTTTAGTTACTTTGTGTTGTTAGTATGAAAACTTTGTTAATGTTAGTCATTTATCGATCATAAGGTATGTTACGGTTTTGTCATTGTGTGTTATATTCCTAGTTCAGGATATAATATGTTAATTTTATTGATGTGAAAAACTTTTGGTACGTCAGCATATATTTGTGGCGAGTATGTTGTGATAAATTTTTGTTAAATGTTATATGATAATGTAAAATAACAGTGATATGTTAGAGATATGTTTGAAAAAGGTGTGAATATGGTACGGTCTGTAAGCAAAGTCAGTTACTTTCCTGTTGCCAAGTATGGTATTTTGTTAGGTTTGATGTTATACATTATATTCTTGCATCAGGTTATGTTATGTTAGCTTTATTGATGTGAAAACTTTGTTATTTACTGTTTTACTGTTTTAGTTTATGTAAAAATGTAAATTTTTTGTATAAACATAAAAAGAAAAAATTTTAGTAAAAACAAAAAGTTTTAAAGAAATAAAGTTAAAAATTAAAAGTTTTTCTTTAAAAAAAAGTTTTAAAGAAATAAAATTAAAAATAGCTAAAAGTTTTTTAAAACAAAAAGTTTTAAAGAAATAAAGTTAAAAATAAATAAAAGTTTTTAAAACAAAAAGAAAAAAGATGTGAAAGGCAACGTTCTATATGTTTTGGTAGTTACTTTACTGTTGTTAAGTATGAATTTTGTTAATGTTAGTGTTTTATTCGTGTGTTTAAGGTATGCTAGGGTTGATGTTATACATTATATTCTTACATCGGTTTTTATGTTTAGCTTTATGATGTGAAAACTTTGTTTATGTCAGCATATATTCGAGGGTTATGTATAAAAAAGAACATATTTTTAAGCTAGTTTATCCAAATGATACTCGAAATATGAAACTGGAGTCAACAGATCAATAGATCAATACCCCAAAGATCAGGGTTGGGATCGGGTAGGGGTTGGTTTTGATTTACTGATCAGTGTTTACCGTTTTAGGGTATGTAAAAACACAATTTTTTTAAGTTATAAACATAAAAGAACTAAATTTTTAGAAAAAAAAAAAATATAAAAAAATAAAAGATAAAAATAAAAAATAAAAAAAAAAAAAAAAAAAAAAAGTTTTAAAGAAATAAATTTACAAATAGCTAAAAGTTTTTTAAAACAAAAAGTTTTAATGAAATAAAGTTAAAAATAAATAAAAGTTTTTAAAACAAAAAGAAAAAAAGATGTGAAAGGCAACGTTCTATATGTTTTGCTAGTTACTTCACTGTTGTTAAGTAATTAACTTTGCTAATGTAGCTTGTTTAATCGTGTTTAAGGTATGTTAGGTTTTCCGGTGTATGTTTATAGTCTGTTCAGACTATGATTATGTTGTTTGTTAGCCAAAAACCTTTGTACGTTGCATATATTCGTTGATCAGTATGATAATTAGGTACGGTGATGATAAATATTACAGTGTTAATACGAAAATTAACATTGATAAGTTAGAGATATGTTTGAAAACGTATGAAGGTTACGTTTTTGTATGCAACGGTAGTTTACATTACTGTTGTTAAAGTATGGAACTTTGCTAATGTTAGCGATTTATTCAGGCATAGGGTATGTTCGATTTGATGTTATACATTATATTGTTACATCAGGTTATGATATGTTAGCTTTATTGATGGGAAATCTTTGCTGCGTTAGCGTATTTTCGTTGGTCAGTATGATAATTAGGTATGGTGATGATAAATATTACAGTGTTAATACGAAAATAGTAATGATATGTTAGAGATATGTTTGAAAACGTATGAATAGGTTACGTTTTTGTATGCAACGGTAGTTACTTTACTGTTGTTAAGTATGGAACTTTGCTAATGTTAGCGATTTATTCAGGCATAGGGTATGTTCGATTTGATGTTATACATTATATTGTTACATCAGGTTATGATATGCTAGCTTTATTGATGTGAAATCTTTGCTGCGTTAGCGTATTTTCGTTGGTCAGTATGATAATTACACAAGATTGTGATAAATTTTTGTTAAATGTTACTATGTTCGTGCAAAAATAATAATGATATGTTAGAGATATGTTTGAAAAAGTGTGAATAAGTTACGTACTGTATGCATATGTTAGTTACGTTACAGTTGTTAAGTATGGAGCTTTGTTAATGTTGACTGCTTATTCGTGTATAAGATGTTAGGATTGTGAGTGTCCATTATATTCGTAGTTCATATGATCCTATGTTTGCTTTATTAATATGAAAACTTTGTTACGTTAGCATATATTCATTGATCAGTATGATAATTACACAAGATTGTGATAAATTTTTGTTAAATGTTACTATGTTAATGTAAAAATATCAGTGATATGTTAGAAAAAAGTGTAAGTAGATTACGTTCAGCGCTTAATGTTAGTTACTTTACTGTTGTTAAGTATGGAAGTTTGTTAATGTTAACTGTTTATTCCTGTTTAAGATGTGTTAGGTTTGTGAATGTACGTTATATTCATAGTTCAGATGATGTTATGTTTGCTTTATTGATGTGAAAACTTTGTTACGTTAGCATATATTCATTGATCAGTATGATTTTTACACAAGGTTATGATAAATTTTTGTTAAATGTTACTATGTTAATGTAAAAATATCATTGACATGTTAGAAAAAGTGTAACTATGTTACGTTCTGCACTCAATGTTAGTTACTTTAGTGCTGTTAAGTATGGAACTTTGTTAATGTTAACTGTTTATTCG
>JABUQX010043557.1:0-5000 GCA_015478945.1 Trachelipus rathkii | reverse complement strand
AACATACCCTCATGTAAGACCCTAGCACACTGAAAACATAGTCCCTTTACATCCACCAAAGTTTAATTGCACCATTCACCTTCCTGCCATTCACAACTTTCCTACTACATGATGACCTATAAGGACCGGTAAAATATTAGGAATATCAGTTAACGACAAAAGTATGAAATTAGATATGAGAGTAAAATACAACACATCTCTCTCGCAGTGGAGCTCATATCTGCTCCGTGAGTCGGTGTGACAACTGTAAAAGAAAATCCTTGAATTGGGCAGATATGTGGCAATGAAACTGAATTCTCTAATTCCCATCAAACTATTTCAGATGCTATCCAGAATGTACTCTTTTCAACATTCCTCAAAATCGTCACTTTCAATGAGTAGCATAATTGTGCACTGCTATACACTCTGTGCACTATACATTTTATACAGTTCTTCACGCTTTATACACTCTGTGCACTTCTGTACAGCATAAAGTAATCAACAAAACTCACCATTAAAATATTTTCAACTAGCTTTATATAACATTCTAATGCTAGGAACTCTTTCGATGTGCTATAAATACTATCTAATAGGCACTTCTCATTCCTATGTCACAGCAACACAAACACATTTGTACACACATCACACAACTCTAATAAACAGTTCCCTCTCAATCAATTTTAGTATTCATTTTCGAAGATTTTGAAAAAAGTTTTTAGGACCTTTCTAGAGACTCTAACAATATAACGACAGATACATCTCTCCTCATGCTCCTCAACATTCTAATTCTTTGTTTTGTTATTTGTGAAAAAGGACCTACTCAAATATCCCAATAATACAGTTACCATTCACTTTCACACAGAAGTAGATAGATCGAGCGCCTAGCTGCAGATCCGAGAACTTCTCCTAATGGGCATGCTTAGCTTCATGAAAAGAGTATGTTAGTAGGCACGCACTAACTTACCAACCGATCCTTAGTCGCTGTCTATCGCCGAAGAACACGTCAAGCGACGTACTATGTGCAGTGTATGTGTGGAGGTGATATACAGACGCGAAAAAGCTGGATGTCTGTATGATTTTGCATCTAGAAAGAGCAGTTGTGAGAAATAAGATAGTTGATATGGTTATGAATGTACAGTGTGTCTGGAGAAAAGTGTGTTCAGTGCATATGGAACTGAATGAACGTCTAACAGAAATGTGTTAGGCACTGGTCAATGTCTACAGTGTAATTGTGATTACCAACTAGGCAAAAATGGGGGGGATAATATACTATATACGAACTAATTAATTACGTATCGCTATGTGGATAATTGTATATTAGCATAACTATCTGTGATATACTAGTATTTATATATATATAATAATATTCAGGTAATTCTATCAACGTTTATAATAAGTGTACCATTATTTATTGATATATCGTAAATTGCTTAAAATATAATAATGGTATCTTGTTTGTACTGATATATAAGTAAAGAATTTTTTCCCGATTGTAAATCTTTAAAATATAAAATTTAATAAAATACCTATAACCTAATTCTTTTTGCTTTAAATATAATCATTCATTTTCAAAACATCTATTCCAATTTTTTTTCCATAACCTAGAAAACCAGAATTTGGATTCAATTTCGTAAGAGATTTGCTGTGCTCTTGTATTATTATTATTATTTCTTAGAGTATTAATGGTAGCGGTAGTTTGATGACTGTGAATATGATTCCTCTCCATCATTGTAATGAGTGATTAATAATGATTGAGTTTTTAATATTGATTAAAGATTCTCCTTTATTTGTTAATTTATCGAGCAATATAGTCAGAGCTGGAAAATATAATGCCGATGACATGACGATGGAGACGAGTGATATTATTAAGAATAATTGACAGCTATTGTTTGTGTTTTGTATTAGATGAACTATGAACGATTTTATTTATTTTTGTTTATACTATGTGACTGTGCTAATAGACTATAGAAATCAACCATGATTTTGAAAATCATTGATTATGATTTGCTTAGTATAGTATAGACAAATATATATACTTGAGTGTGCGTATATACAACATGAGTGTGCTATCAACTATAGAAATAAACTGTGTTTTTGAAGAACATTTTTTTGTTTTAGGCTTAGATAAAATAAAGGTTTAATTTTGTTCATACAAAGTTTGTTTGGTAACAAATCCTGTAATGATTGTGGTTTCCTTAGATGAACAAATATTTGATTGTGTTAATACAACACTAGTGTGCTAATACTATTATATATTTGTTAATACAACTCTAGTGTGCTAATAAACTTTAGAAATGAACTGTCTTTTATGAAACGTAATTGGGCTTACCTGAGATAAAACAAGAAATGAGTTAGTATAAATATGTACATGTGTTACTAAAACTTAATACAAATGTGAGTTTACTAAAAATTCCTAAAAATTAATTACATTTCTAAAAACATTATCTAAAAAATACTGTATTTTGCGCGTAGACGCAATAAGATTTGAATTTAATTGTGTTTATAACTGCGTTATATATATATATACCTATATAATACATATATTTACCATTAATTCATAATAAATCTTTTTTTTTTATTATTGTAATTTATTATAAAAATGTTATGAAATTGTTAAACATATTTATATATATATATATATATTAGTATATATATAAAATAACAATGTTTTAGAAAAACTGATTGTGTTATGGTTTAGATAAAAAAAAGAGACTATATTTATTAAAATGAACCGGTGTTTTGAGAAACAATAATTTTGTTATACATGATTATGCAAAGTGTGTGTGTCTATGTTAATGTGTATGTATAGGTTTGTGCGGAAGTATAGTGTGTGTGGTTTCTATTAAGAAACTTTAGCTGTGATGATATCATAGATAAACAAAAATTTTTATATTCGCCACATTGATATGGTAAAGATGCGTTAGTGCGGGCTGTGTGTGTTTGTGTGCTGTTGTTAGTGTGAATATATATATTTGTAATGTTAGTGTGTTGATTATATATATATATATATATATCTATTTCTATATTATATAAATATATAAAACGTTTAATGTCTTAGCCCTCTCGCCAGTCTAAATAAATCTGCGTAATGTAGTTGTATCGTTGTGTTCAGGATAGTTTTGGGCCAGAGATGTTTTTTAATTGATAAAAAGTTACTGAAATCTTAGCTAGTAAGCTCAGTAGTTATGATGTAGTGAGCGTTGTGTGTGCGCGAGTATGTGATAGGATTCATGTTCAAAACAATGGGTGTGGTGGCTGGCTTATGAAAGAACTATCTACACTTCGTACTACAATCGATGTGATTGTTAATATAGTGTACTTATTTTTATACAATAATTATTGAATTATATAGTTAATTTTCAATATAACGTCTTGGATAAGTTATATTTATATTAATTTTTAAGAAGAATGTGAGCGAAATAAGTAATTTAGCTCAATTATATCTACTTTTTTTTATTATTATATATATCAATTAGATGCTGTTATCTTAGTTTTATTAGTATTTAAATTTATTAGATTAAAAATTTCAATATTCTATATTTATATTGGTTATTTTGGAGGAATGGAGAGGAAATATGATTGTGGCTATTAAAAATATATAAAAGAATGTAAATAAAGAATATAAATGTGGTCGAACCCACACATTCACATATCTATCTGGACAATGAATTTAAAATATTAAAAAAAAAAATATTTTAACATAATCTGAAGAGAATTGACTTTTATGAGAAATCCTGTTGAAAGAAACGATGAAGAAGATTTTAGATTTGTCCTTTATGCAGTCCTCTCTCTCGTACGTGCTCTTCCTCTGACGTCGTGCATTCTCATCGATCTGTCCTCTCGTAGTCTCTCTCTCGATCTCTGCGTACTCTCTCGTGCTGCATCTGATGCATGCAGTGCTATGTGACTCTCTCTCTCTCTTCTCATCATCTCATACTTCTATCATCATAAATTATTTTTCTCTGTTTATTTAATTCTTTCTTGTGTGTTTTGTTCTGATTTCTTGAATATTCCTCTCTCTCTCATCGTAGACAGAGTATGTTTTGATGTACGGTAAACTACCAACCCTTTAGAGCAATTTTTTTGTTTTTTTTTCTTCTTCTTCTTATATATCTATATTTCTTCCGTTCTCTCCCATTCATTTTGATGTAATATCTTTTATTTTGATGTAATTGCTTTTTATTGTATTGCTGCGCTGTTTGTATCTGTCCCGTGTCCATTCGGTACGGTGATTCATGATCTCTCTTCAGTTTTCTCTCTTTCTCTCTCTTTCTCTCTTCTCAGGAAATTCAAAAGAAACATATAAACTGAGAGTAAGCTTTTTTTAAACATGCCTCAATCAAAATTGACACCTAAGTAACCTTCTAATTTAATTTTTCAAATATCTTTTTAAAATATTTGTAAGCCCTTCCTAACGGCACGCCAACCAACACCTCTACTTACTACTACACGAAACCGAGACAAGAACCTTAATAATAGTATATATTATTAGTATATAGTAGTAATTAGAATATAATTATTTTCTGTCAACATAAATCACCTTATATGCTGATTAACTGGTGAGCTTAACGTGGGTATAGGGACGAGTCTCTATGATTGGTTAAATAAATATTATTTTAACAACGGTATATAATATTGACTACCGTTTATGTTTTTCTTTGTGGTATATTTATTACGACGTATACCTATTTATGATGGTATTTATGCTTAGTGTAGATTGCTTATAGTTTTATAGTGTACGCATACTATGAACGGGTTATAGGTGGTGCGGTGCGTGGTTGCATACTTATATTTTGATGCTAGGTACGATGCGGTATGTGCGGTGCGTGCGGTTACATAATATTCAGAGCCGGTGGTACGTGCAGATTTTACATTAATGATAGAGGTGATGTTGTCAGTGAGGTGTGCCGAAACGAATTGACGATACTATAATATATATATATATTTATATATATATAGATATTATTATATATTATTATATATATATATATATTATATATATATAAATTCTCGCGGGTCGC
>JABUQX010043556.1:37500-42776 GCA_015478945.1 Trachelipus rathkii | reverse complement strand
TTTTTAGCCTAAGAATTTATATTCTTGTGTTATTGAATCTTTATAATATTTATTTTTATAAAAATTTATTCATCTGCAAGTATCAGCGCATTTAACTAATTCTCTTTTTTATTTTACAGAATTGAATTAATTTTGTATTTGTATTATATTTAAATATTAGATGGCAAAAAAACTATTTAAAGCCAATTTTAATTTACAATGTCTGGACTCCACTCTGCATCCAGAATGGTCAAAATGGCTCAGAGAAGCGAAATCGGGAACATTACGCTTTGTGTGCATCTACTGCAAGAAAGAATTTTGCCTTTCCAATATGGCAACAATATCCATTAAAAGTCATGCAAGTAGCAAGAAACACCATAGCATCACTAAATGCTTTAAAATCAGCTCGCCGGACTGATGAACAATTTTTGTTAAGCAAAGTACTGGGTATTGTTCAATTCATTCTAAACAGTTGCAAACGATAATTTTGGATCAGGTTCTTGTTCTCAGGGATCCTCATTTGGTTCTACCTTGGATTCTCTTTTAGCAAGGCAAAGGATGTACAGAAAGCTGAAATAATGTGGAGTTTTGTTAATCAAGCTCATATTTCCAATAGAGCTTCTGATTGTTGCCAAAACAATTTAGTAAGATGTTTCCTGATTCGCAGATAGCTCAGTCCTTTTGTGTGAGCAAGGATAAACTTTCCTATTTAAATTTAGTGTATTTGGTTTAGCTCCTTATTTTACTAAAAAAATGTGAGGTGTATTGAAGTTAATCATTATTATTATTATCAATATCCTTATGATGAGGCTTTAAATAAAATTGCACAAAGAACTCAAATGAATATACATGTGAGTTTGAAGACTTAACTACGGGTCTCATAACCACTCTTTATCTTACTTCTCAGTTCCTTACAACACTCGAGCTGAAATCTTTTGGAAGAATCTCAAGCAGGGGCTTGGTTCAGCTGTTGACCTCATTAAAGTGACAAGATTTCAATGGATGGACCTAATGTCAACTGGAAAATGTTGTCTTTGTTTGAATTGAGAAATAAATACCTGTTCCGAAGCTCCAAGCTTGATTGTATTTGGAAATTGCTCTTTGCATATTGTCCATGGAGCTCTCAAAACTGGTCATAAAGCTACAATGTGGGATTTATTAGAAAACTTAGGGCTCTTCTTATTATTTAACGATTTTCCAACTAGAAGGAACACTCATGAAAATAACAGGCCTCTGAAGAGTTTCCTGCTAAATTTGTTTGACAAGATGGGTGAAAATGTATTGCAACAAACAACAGCATTCGGATGCTTCCAAGACTTAGAAGTACGTGGAGACGTTGGAGAATGTGAAAAATTCAAAGTGTTGGAAAGGTGAAATCATATTTAAAGGATCCCTTATTACATGCAAAGTTGGGGATTTTCCAAGCAGTAGCTCGTCAGTTGGAAAGGATTTCTATTGACGTTTCAACGTTGAAGACCATTGACGCCCTTCTCTGGTATGTGCAATTCTCATTTCACTTAGTTAAAACTTAATTGGTAAAAGATTCTAAAACCGGACTTTAATTGTTTCAGACTCAAGTTTATGAAAATTAACTTTACAGATTAAAAAAAAATTTCATTAAATGCAAAAAATACGGGACCTATGTCCATACAGCAAAGAGGGAATTTATGAATGCCACCTCGAAAGGCTTGCAAACTTTCAGAAATTTTAAAATTAGAGAAGATTTGATTAGTTCTTGCAAGTTACTTATCAGAAGTTAGTAGAAAGAGTCCTCTTAAATATTCCTATTTACAAAGGCATTTAAATTGTTTGTCACCAAGGTAATGCTTTCAAATAACTCTGAAAATTAACTGTGTGTTGAAAAATTTATTTGATATCAAGGAAATTGTTGGTTCGACGGCTGATATAATCAAAGAGGATTATGAAATTTTGATATCAAATTCCTATGTCCTTGAACTTCTGAAAAATGTTGATGAGAAGGATAGACTCGATCAACTTTCATTGAAATTTTAAAAAGTTTAAACTTTCAAAAGAAACAAAAACTTTGTAACACTGATTCTTTCTTATTTCATGGGAATGCTCCTGTAGAGAGAGGTTTCTCGGCAAACAAACATTGTCTACAAGAAAATTTGCGTGAAGAGTCAATTGTAGCTAAAAGAGTTATTGCTGAAGAAATGAAAAATACTTGAAGGGTTGATTATTGTATTACAAATGAGATGTCATACTGCCGCCATGCTTCTTCAGAGTATAATAGGGCATACTTAAAAAGAAAACTATGGGCCAAAGAAGTGAAATGGAAGGTTTGCAAAAAAAAAGAAATTAGCAGCTGAGATAAGAGGCTGAAAGAAATAAGAGAATATTGTCAAGAAGGACTGAAAACAACTTCGTATTTAGAGGAAAATAGCTTTTCTTAAACAGTTATAAACTTTTTTTTTTTTTTTAAGATTAATTACTTATTTAGATAGGTTAGTTTAGAATTAAATAATTTTATTTGTTAGAGAAAAGGAAAAATATTTTTATTTTTATTTTAGAGAAAGGAAAAATGTGCAAATTATAAAAAATTTTTTTGTTTGTACCTTTTGTTTTGTAATTTTATTTTGAATAAAGTTAAAAAAGGGAAAAAAAATGAAACAAAAGCAGGGACCTGGTAAACGTATTTGGCAGATATTAGAAAATTAATTGATTGTGTTCATAACTTTGGCTATATAAAAATAAATAGTTTGGAGTTGTTTAAAAATCTTTCAATGCAAATATTAAATTTCACTGTAAAATGTCAAATTGTATGATGTCATTTAAATTTGTGAGCTGGTCAAGAAAATTTGTTTACTGGGATGGTTAGAGATTTGGGCTTGGGAGGGTTTTTCATTTTTTCCTTTCCTTATTGATAACAAAATAAAATCATGTTTTTTATCATTTTATTTTAGTCCAGGGGAAATTTTGGAAAGAACAGGGAAAAAAAGGGAAAACCACAGGGAATTTGAAAATTTAAACTTGGTATACACCTTGTATTTGTGTAAATGTGTGCATTAATTACTTTTTTGTTTTTTTTAATTTTTTATTTTTAATATCGTTTGCATGCATTCAAACCTGTATATAATTCAAACGAAATGCCAATCTCCTAGAAAGATAATATTATAAAATCGATTATCTTTTCTAAAATATCGATGTTGATACATTACCCTCAGACGGACTATTCGCCCTTCTACAGGAAAACATTCCTAACCTTCAGGGCCTCTCCTTATAGCTCGTTATCTGCAAATTGTTGCTCAACGTTTGCACCTCTAGCTATTTAAGTTTTTTCTTTAAATAAATGCCCAAGCTTGTGCCACAAAACCTATTACTGGGCCAAACATAGCTATTATACAGTTTACTATTACTCCTTGCTCTTGTAAACAACATGCGATTTATTATGCCCAGCATCTTAAGTCACTTTATTCCTTGCTTCCAAACCATGATTAGCTACTTTAAAATTACTGCATAATCACACCTAATCTTTTTCTTGGTCCACAGACTCAAGCAATCCCATTCATATTGTAGTTAAAACTTTTATTTTGAGTAACCTAGGTGAGAACCCTTACACTTTTTACTTATTATCCTAACTGTGGTGCCCCTGGTATTTCATCTTCACAACTTAGAAAACCTTGGCATGAAGTCCCTGCGGTCGGAAATCCTTTATATTATATGAGGAACAATAGTTGGCCCAGCTCTGAACCCTGTGGGATACCACTTCATTTCTTTCCCATGATGGATATTGCCATTTAGTTGTACACACTTTTTTTATTCCACACCACTCTTTAATCCAACCATGTACCACTCCACTATACCATATTTGCAATAACTTCTTCCATCAGCCCGTATGTGCGGGAACATTATCAAAAAGCTTTGCCTAAAGTTAAATATAAATATCAACTGGATCTCCTCGGGTCAATCAGTCAGTAATGTATTCCATTAAATTCTAAAAGTTTGTCTGACATGACCTACCCTTTCTTAAACCATGCTGGGAGTATATTTTAGCAATACCTGTTTTATCTTTCTAAAATTTTCTCTATAGACCTTTCAATAAATTTTCGAACCGTATAACCAGGTCTCATTTCGAGGCCTCTAGTTCAGGTTATAAGTTTTGTTAGGTACACACAGAAAAAATCTATGTATACTTACAACATCTTATAATTAACCTGAACTAGATGGCCCTAAAATGAGCACAAGACCCACTAATTTTTTTATAAGAAAGGCTATAGAAAAGCGATTTCTCAAAGGGAACATGATACAAGTCTACAAAATTTTTACATCAATTATAATACAGAGGACCAATAAATTCTCGATAGTAGAGCCATAAATGGGAAGACAGGGGCTAACAAGAAAATTAAGAAGATAAGCATGCATCTTGATATAAGAAAGGCATTCTTTCAAGTAATAGGATTGTTTTAAATTTTGGAATGGTTTTACCACAGGAGGTGTTGATTGTGACTTGATTGCAACATTAAGAAAAGGGTTGGAGTGAGGTGGAGGAAAGGAATTGCTCCGGAATCATCTAAGGTGTAATTAGACGGAAGCAAAATTGGCTTGGTTTATAGTACAGTAGTAGGTTATTAATATCATGCTGTATGTGACCATAACTTTGTTATTAAGGTATGTGGATGATTTGCTGTATCATTAAATATAAAAATAATTTTTTTTGACTAATTGGTGGATTTTAGTTACAGGAATTTTAGACTTAGGGTATCCTTTTGGATTTCCATGACAGCTTCTTTGGTTGGTGGGTTGACTGCGGACAGTCTCGATAGTCCATGTGGCTTCTTACTATGTCTCTGTTTCTAATGTTCTAATGTTAATGAAGATAGATTCCTTGCTTCTCCCCAGTGTTGCTTGTAGGGTAGATCGGTCGATTCAAAGCAACAGTCTCAGACTATTTATATTGTTACTTAAGTGGAGGGAAATTCTCTTAAAGCTGGCTGCTTGATAAATGTCCCATTTGGACCACTGCAACTGTTACTGGGGCAAAAAAATAAAATATTAGATCGCTCAAACCTCGAAGTAAAATAAAAAAGGGGAAGAAAAAGATTTCAAATATTTGGCGAGCAACAACAAAAGCGTGACTCGCCCACAATCCCCCTTTAGGTAGTTATGCAAGAACGAAATCAAGCAACAGGCTGTAATAACTAATCAGGTGCTGGTTAGTAAGACTTAAAAGAAATGAGAGTCAAAAGCAAAATTATAATTGCAAATAAATCATATAAATCCTAATCAAATAAAGAATAATTCATAAGAAAAATATTATCCATATCTAAGTATTCCCC
>JABUQX010043556.1:0-32500 GCA_015478945.1 Trachelipus rathkii | reverse complement strand
GTTGTTTTTGTGGAGATATTATGGGAGCTTAGGCAGGTGATACATAATTTTAGGAAGGGGTGGATGTATTGTCTTAAAACTATTGTGAAGGTTTCTTTATTTGGTCAAAGTTTGTTCCAGTTGTTGTGGTTTGTGTGGCTCTTGAAGTGATATTGTTGATGTGGGAGGTGAATGACGTGTGTATGAAAAGTCAAACCTTGGATGTTGGGTTTATTGAGAGGGAGGGAATCTATTGTTTGATAGGAAAATGGCTTAGTGGATGTTAGATTCCTTTCTGTCTGGGGTGAGTAAGGTAATAGTGGATTGAAGTGATGCAGCCATTTCTTAGTTAATCATATCGACCTTTATATATATATATATATATATATATATATATATATATATAATATATATATATAAATATATAGATCTATATATATATTATATATATATATAATATGATTAAAATAGCCTACAAATATAAGTTAGAGGTATATTAGTGTGCTACACTGTGAAAAAAATTATGCTAACTTTAATTTAAAATGTTTTTGTAATCCATTTCAATAATGTTATGGCTAATATTTCTTGCTTATGTTTCAGGGAAAGAGAACCATTGAAGCTGATAATGTTGATTACTGAATAATTATTTATATATAATTCTTCTACCTGTTTACTATTTCTATATAAAGTGGTTTGGTTTCTTTTTGTAGGTTTTATTATTTGGTACCTTTGGCTCATTACACTAGTCTGTATGGGTATTTAATAATTTAAGTTGAAATAGCTATTCATTTATATATTAAAAAAATTTTCAAAATAAAATAAAAAATTGAAATATTCTTTTTCAAATTTTACAGGAATGTTTTTGCGTTGTGGCATGGAAAATGCGATTTGCGTTATACAAATTTGCGACCTCTAAAAGAAGAAAGAAAGGCAAAGATTTTAGTGACGGGGAATTGGCTAACATGAGATGTATTAGATTGATATTACCTTGCACTGTTGGAGGCAGGATGAATCGAAATAGCTACTAACAAGGTTGGACTCATTGGTTAATCCAATGTTATTAATTGATTTTAATAGTATTAACAATATTATTATTATGATTTTTAATTAATTCATTAATAACTCATTATAGCTATTATAGTGTAATTAATATTTTATAGAATGTTATATAAACTAGGCTACCAACACTTCAAAAAAACCCCAAAGGTAGCAAAAAAAATATATATTATTTTAGCAGGACGTTTCGTGAACGTTTGAATGTTTTCATTCAGCTATTGCATTAACTTAAATTGAATGAAGGGAACAGTAACGTTCACGAAACGTACCTGCTTAAAATAAAAAAAATGTTGGATACCTTTTGTTTTTTTTTTAACTATTTATATATTATATATATATATATATATATATTATTATATATTATATAATATATATATAATATATTATATATATATATATAATATATATATATAAATATAATAATATTATATATATATATTATATATATATATATAATTAAATCAATACCACCTCAGATATGGGGTGAGGTGTATGCAACTGCACCTCACCACGATATATCAGGAGAGGCTTGTCAACATACATCGGAAACAAAGTCGTAGAACCATGAACGCAAGTTGAAAAAGGAAAGACCCACTTCCTATACACGTCCCCTTTATATACCCTTAATGAAGACTCAATCGCAGATCGAAAAATCCACCCCTAGGTTATCCAGAGAACTGCGACGACAAACCCCAATGTGATTCATCCCCTGGCCAGACCACAACATACCACATCTCACAAAACCCGCCATTTACTCCTATTATGCCATCAGTCTTACATTTTATTATGCACAAAACTCACATTCCTCTCCCATCAGGCAGTTCGTTTACTGCTTCAAATCCACTTTTCCTATTTGGGTCTCCAGCTGGTCAAACTTCCAGCACAACTCAGCCACATACATTCGATTAAACCAAAGCCGACTTAAATCCATCCAATTTCCATATGACAAACCATCTTCATGTACTATCGTTTATTCTCTTCTTTTCGCCTTTATGCAATCACACAACACAACTATACATGCGTTCATTCCTCATTTTATTAATTCTTCTCACACCTTCCACGCCCCTAAAATTGCCCATCTAAATACATTGTACCTTAGATTTATAACTTATTGCAGACCATAGTTTCACTACCATACATTAACAGGTAGCAACATATCCTCATGCATAACCCTGTCACACTCAAGACTTAGCCCCTTTACATCCACCAAGGATTTAATTGCACCAGCTACCTTCCTATTATTCACAACTTTCCTACTACACTCTGCATCATACATTCCCTTTTCATCCAACATATATCCTAAATATTTAAACTCAAACACTGGCTCCAGTTGCTCACTATCTAACATGACTTCACACCGCGGACTCCTCTCACTCACTACTATAACCTTACTCTAATTTACATTTACTTTCAAACCCTTCCTTTTACACACCAAGCCGAACCCCTCTTCCAATCCTCTCAAGCTCTTAAGATTCGCCAAACAAAACCAAATCATCCATATAATAAGTAGGGCATCCTCTATTCTTCATCATTCTAACACTTAACCCAGCAACTCTAATTCTTTCATAATCCCATCCATATACAAATCGAATAACCAAGGAGAAATAACACATCCCTGCCTCACTCTGCTTTTAATATTCAACAAATCCCTTTCTTACACACGCTTCACTATCGCCATGCATACTCTAAATTACATTCAGAAGCATACCACGAACACCATTTATCACTAACACCTGCCACAGACCCTCCCTATTTATCCTATCATATAAAAATTTCAAAGCAAATAAGATTGGGTCAATTTATTTTTTTCTCATATCTCAATCATTGTTTCAATGTAAAAATTATCACAACACCCCCGATACTTCTAAATGCACCTGTTCTTCACCAATCAGTCCTTCAGTCACTTTCGAACGTACTCTTTCAACTTAAATACCAACATTATATCTTCTAACAACACTCAATAAATATTTCCCTATTATTTCTACAGTTCCCCTTATCCCCCCTTACCCTATTACTACTATTTATGGCTCTCTCCAATCCTCGAAACATACTCTCCATAACCCTTGTTACCAACTTCCAAAACCATTCAATCACTGTCTCGCCTCCAATTATTGATCATTCACCAGTAATTCCATTCTGTTGCCTGCAGATATTATCATTCTTCAACTTTTCTCACGCTAACCATTACCTCCTCCTTGCTTAAATTACTTCATCCCCAAATTATATTTTCTTCTTTGGCCATCAAACCACATATGTTTCACTATCACCTCTTTCATTACTGTCAATGTTATGCAGATTTTCAGTGTTCCCTCCACACACTCCTCACATCCATTTCATCAGTTACAAAAGGACCATTCCTATTCATTATTCTAACCAGTTTCCCCTTATTCTCATTCTTAACTTTTCGCGCTTAATTCCAGAAAAGCTTCCTATTCACTTCTTCTATTGACCCTTCTTTCAAACTGTAAATTTACCTCATTTTTCCTCCTACGTATGCAACTTTGTCTTCCTTTTTCCTCCTTATATAATTCCAAACACCTTTCTTTTGAAACCTTATCATTAAACCATTCCTCTTTTTTTACTTTTAACCACTTGCATCACCTCTTCATTTACCTACTCACTGTTAACATTCTTACTTCCTACTTTAGCACATTCACATACTTCTTTTGCATTACTAACAACCGCTTCCTTCATTTGCTTCCAGATTTGTTCAGTTTCAACTTTTTTTCATTCAACTGATTTACATGAAAGTGCTCTTAAATACTTATCCTTATTACCTTGTTCACTTAAGTTCCCACTCTTAATTCTACCCACTTCCTTCCTTATCACCTTCCTCTCCATCCAAACCCCCACTAACTTAATTTTACATAAAACAACAATGATTCGATAATTCCCATCCCTAACCCCCTCACTGATTTAACGTCCATCACACACTTCAACATCTCTTTCTTCACCAACGCAAAATCAATCATTCTTTTCACTTTGATACCATGCCTTTCTACATCAACCCTTGTATACTTATGAATACTCTTGTGTTTGAAGAAAGTATTACTTACACACCTACCTCTCCCCTCACATAAATCAATCACCTTCCTACCATTCTCATTTTCTCCCGACATCCCAAAGCCACCTGTTATACCATCTCCTTTTGATCACCTTCCCACCGTTTAGGTCACCCAACACAAATCAATCTTAAAGCTCCTATCTCACCCCATCCAAACATCATTTCAGATTATCCCAAAATCATCGCACTCTCTCAACATAGCCCTCAGATGGACCATATGTTCACAACCACACATTCCTTGACCTTTTCAAGCTTAAATTTAACCATTAAAATTTAAGTACACGCAAACAAAATCTACCATTGCTCTGTGCCACAGGTCACTCATCAGAATCGCACCTCCTTCTCTCTCCCTCTTATTTCTTTCCACTCCACACATATTTCACACCACACCACTCATCTTCACTGCTTCTCTTCATCTTTGTTTCAGTCACAGCAAGCAAATCAAATTACCTTTCTAAATACAATCCATACACCTCTTCTCCTCTTTTCATCATCATTTATTGCTCTGACATTCCATGTACCCATAAATTCTACAGTATTTCGCTTACGGCGATCACGACCTTCTCCGAGGCATGCATTAGCATTCCTGGCAGGAGATAGTGATAGTGGGTAACTAACCCATCTACCACTGTCTCTTTAGTCGCCTTCTACGATCCGCAGAACATACGCTGCAGGAATTCTTTCTCCCACACACAGGGATATAAGGTGTTGTTTGTAAAAAAAAGTGTGGATATGAACGCAAAAAGAGAAAGTGTGAACATTAGGCGACTGGATGTCATGGAGAAATACCCTACAAACCAAAAGCCCAATGGGAGGTACTCCCATCGCTTCGAGTGTGCTACTCTACCTCTGTTCATTTAGTCACCTCTTAGGACAGGCAGAACACACAGTATGAGTATTCTTGCATCCCTACATAGAGATGCCCCACAGGGATATATATATATATATATATATATTATACTATATATATATATTATATATATATGATATATATATATATATATATATATATATATTATATATATATATATATATATATATATATATATATATATACTATAATATATATATATACCAGTATATTAAACTATTCACTAGAAAATGTTAAATAATAATGATTGAATGAAAACCCAACTAGTAGTTTAAAAATATTTAATCCGAATGAAACTTTCATTATTGTTTTATTGCTTGCGGATAATTTTAAAAGATAAAATTTTATTAGTCTGTAGAACAATATGGTATTTGGTTATTCATTGTGCTCATATAGAAAACCTTAATATGAGTATTTTGATTTTCAACCTCAACATTTAGCATACTTACCTAGGCAGGAAACTGAGAGGGAGTGGGCCGAGGAGGTATTGAATAAACCTAGTGACTCACCTCTAGGTAGGAAATTGGGAGGGGAGGGGGGTATAGAGGTAGAAAACAGGACTGCAAATAGATGGGAGAGTTGTTGATAATAGAGGAAGCAATATTAGGATCTTAAGACAGAAGTTAGTCTGTGGTCTGCAGTAACTGGTTTGACTCTTCCAAATGAGGAGGGATCAGAGAGGGCAACTTGTAATGTTGGGTTTCCTAAAGGGAAGGCTGAGGTATTGCTATTGTTCGACACCCAACTCTGCTGCCCAAGTGCCGTCTGGACGGCTTCAGCCCGTTCCCTTCCCTTTACAAATTCTCCGCCCCTTCTTCGGTCAAGTCCCCGCTCTATCCGCATGCCAACCTCGCCAAATTCCTCAAGCATCCTACGCAAATGACTCAACTCGAACCCACCCTTATTCCAAAAAATGGGTATATAAGTTGTCTTTGCCGTAAGCTGTTGCTTTAAGACACTGGAATAATAATACTCCAGTTGAAATCCTCAATAGTTAATGATTAAAAGTAGTAGTATGAGATCTAAAACCTACAAGAAAAACTAGTGAAACTTACATAATAATACTTTGATGAGAAATATCTTGAAAGTGGTTCTTGTACGTGAGGTGAAATAATAAATTTAAAATATTACTTCTGAATGATAGGTATAATGTTACCTATTGTTTAATTACTACATATAAAGGAAATATAAATACTAATTTAACTCAATACAGTACACAGTGTGACGTTGCGATCGCAAAGCACAAAGCATATACGTACTATGAAATTATAATATTTTTGCTTTAATGCTTTAATCAGCTCTCATATAAATCTAAACTACAATTACTACAACAAATACTACACGCTTATTATTTCACACCCAACTCTTCCTACCGCTTTTCCATTGCTCTCCCATTCTTCTTACAACTTGAATTATTTGATCTATTTTACCATTAATACTCGTTCTTCGATACTCTTTCTATGACTTTTTATAATATAAATACTAACTGCAATAAATAAAAGTAAATTAAATAAATGAATCCATTAAATCATTAAACCCTATTCTAACCTATTCTAAATACTGACTTGGTCACTATATACTAAAAAAAAAGACTTTGTAGTTTAGCTTTTAACACCACTCAGATAAGAGAGATCCATAATCTGTAAACAAATATAACATTGATGTTCTTTCCACGCATGACATAGTGACGCAACCATCTAAACTTCTTCAGTTTCAAACCTGTAAAACGTACAAAATAAACAGTTAACATCACTTTAAAAGATAGGGCGTTGTTCACTTATTACTAATTTTACTCCCCTTTCCCCCCCCCTAGAAAAAAAATTAACCCAAGTTAAAAAATAGAAAAACACTAAATAAGAAGATTCTCCTTCCTTTCATGTTTACTAATAAATTATCACCCTTTTTTTGTAAGTATAGTTGTAGTTTGGGATGATTTGAAAGAAACACGTGATCGAGCTCGACTTTATTGCAGGAAGTGAGAGGAGTACGACTATGAGGATCGAATCGTTGTTCTTTTAGATACGATGATCAAAGTTTATACTTTCACATCAAATCCTACACAACTTCATGTATTTGAAACTGCACCAAATCCAAAAGGTAATTATTATTATTATTATTATTATTATTATTATTATTATTATTATTATTATTATTATTATTATTATTATTATTATTATTATTATTATTATTATTATTATTATTATTATTATTATTATTATTATTATCATTATTATTATTATTATTATTATTATTATTATTATTATTATTATTATTATTATTATTATTATTATTATTACCCAATCTCCAAGCTGAGTCTGTTCTCTAGCCCATCGCCACAACTGTACGTTATATATATATGATATAAGTCGAATAGAAAGCCCAGCCTTACCGCCCTCTTTATACCTTTTAGTGAGAATCGCCGCTCAGAAAATCCACCCTAGAGCTTTACGTGGGACCGCGAAGGACCCTCACTATAGCATCTCGTCAATGTGGGTGTACATCCCTTGGCCCAGGTGGGCCACAACCATACCCTCACAAACCCTGCCATTCACCCTATTTTTCCACCTTCCTTCTCGCTTCAGCCAAACTCACATTTCTCTCCAGGCATTCATTTACTGACGCAATCCACTTTTTCTTTGGCCTCTCAGCACACACACACCACTATACATCCGCTTAACCAACCGACTATTATCCATCCTTTCCACATGACCAAACCATCTCAATGTATTTTCATTTATTCTCATTTACTCCTTTCTTCACACCACACAACTCTCTAATACGTTCATTCCTTCATTTTATCACTTCTTCCTAACACCAACACATATTTAGGATTGCTCTTCTGAACACATTGAACTTTAGATCTATACCTCTTTTTCCAGACCATAGTCTCGCTACTATACATTAACACAGGTAACAACATACCCTCATGTAAGACCCTAGCGCACTCAAGACTTAGTCCCTTTTCATCCACCAACGATTTAATTGCACCAGCCACCTTCCTGCCATTCACAACTTTCCTACTACACTCTGCATCATCCTTTCCTTTTCATCCAACATATATCCTAAATACTTAAACTCGACACTTGTTCCAGCTGCTCACCATCTAACATAACTTCACACCGAGGACTGTCCTCACTCACAACCATAACCTTACTCTTATCTACGTTTACTTTCAAACCCCTCCTTTACACACCGTTCCAAATCTCTGCCAATTCTCTCTAAACTCTCTTCAGATCTCGCCACACAAAAACCAAATCACCCGCATATCATCCTCTACTCTCATTCTCCATCATTCTAACACCATCCCCTGCCACCCCACCTTTAATTCTTTCATAACCCCATCCATATACAAATTGAATAACCAAGGAGACATAACACATCCCTGCCTCACTTCGCTATTAATATTAAACCAATCATTTTCAACTCCATTTATTCTTACACACGATTCACTATCGTCATACATACTTTTGATTCCATTCAGAAGCCTACCACCAACATCATTTGATTCCATTCAGAAGCCTACCACCAACACCATATATCACTAACACCTGCCATAGTGCTTCCATATTAATCCTATCATACGCCTGTTTGAAATCCATAAAACCTAAATACAATTTATTCTTCTCTCTCATTTTCTCAATCATTTGTTTCATGTAAAGATTTGATCCACGTGTCCTCAAACACTTCTTAACGCACCTTGCTCTTTCACCAATCAGGCCTTCAGTCACTCGACGCACTCTTTTCGACCAAAAATGTAATAGCCTTATATCTTTCCTTCAACACTAATAAACCACCCTATATCTACATCATTCTTTATCCCCTACCCTCATATATGGGGTACTATTACTGCTCTCCTCCAATCCCTCGGAACTATACTCCCCCATAAACGTTTTTTAAACAACTTCCAAATTCAATCAATCACCATCTCGCCTCCGTTCTTGATCATTTCACTAGTAATTTCATCTATACCTGCAGATTTATCATTCTTCAACTTTCTCACTCTACCATTTACCTCCTCCTTACTAATGACCTCATCCCCAAAATACCTATTTCTTCTTACATTATCAAACTCACACACATTCACTATCACCTTTCATTACTGCCAGGGCAATGCCCCTGAGGTATGAGCTTAAAAAAAACTGATCTTTTATACCGCTTCGTTCCTCCATTCACTATTGACATAATTACTTCCTTTATTCTCATTCTTAGCCTTTCGCGCTTCCTTCCAGAAGAGCTTCCTATTCCCTTGCAGGTCCCCATTCATACTCCTTCCAAACTGTTCATTTACCTCTTTTTTTTCTCCTACGTATGCACCTCTTAGTATTCATTTTTTCCTCCTTATATAATTCCAAACATCTTTCTTTGGTGACCTCATCATTAGCTTTTAGTACATTCAACCACGCCTCTTTTTTACTTTTAACCGCTTGCATCACCTCTTCATTCCACCACTCACTACATTATTCTTACTTCCTACTTTAGCATATTCACATACTTTTTGAACTAACCGCTTCCTTCATTTGCTTCCAGATTTGTTCAGTTTCTTGTTCACATTCAACTGATTTACTTGAAAGTGCTCTTAAATACTTATCCTTATTACCTAGTTCACTTAACTTCTCACTCTTAATTCTACCATCCTTATTACCTAGTTCACTTAACTTCACTCTTAAGTCTACCCACTTCCCTCCTTCCTTATCACCTTCCTCTCCATCCAAACCCCCACTAACTTAATTTTGCATAAAACAACATAATGATCCGTTAATCCCATTCCTAACCCCCATGCTGATTTAACATCCAACACACTTCAACATCTCCTTCTTCACCAACACAAAATCAATCATACTTTTCACTTTGATACCATCTCTACCTACACCAACTCTAGTATACTTATGAAAACTCTTGTGTTTAAAGAACGTATTACTTACACACATACCTCTCTCCTCACAGAAATCAATCACCTTCCTACCATTCTCATTTTCTCCCGACACCCCAAAACCATCTGTTATACCATCCCTTTTTTAGATCACCTATCCAACCATTTAGGTCACCCAACACAATCAATCTGAAGCTCCTATTCACTCCATTGAAGACATTCAAATTATTCCAGAAAATCGCACTCTCTTCAACATTACCCTCAGATGGACCATATGTCACAACCACACATACCTTGCTTGACCTTTTCAAACTTAAATTTAACTATTAGAATTCTAGTACTCGCACAAAATCCAAAATTATTAGTATAATTAAGGATTAAATGGTAGTTCTAATACAGTTTAGTCAATTTGGCATAATCTAATCATGCTATTACAGTGGATTCGTCAATTGTATGAGAATTGATTGAGAACGAAGTATCTTTTGTTCTTAGGTAAAAATACCTTTTATGATGTACGTCGTAAAATTGTTTGGTTAATATTTTATTTTGAGATATGCATACGGCAAATATTTAATGACTTTAAGTGTAGAACAAATATTAATTAAAAGTATGATTGAAATCATATAATATTAATTCATTTTGAAATATATTGTAAGCAAAAAATGATTGAAGAGGTTTATCTATAAAAGTTTAGGCTAGAGTATAATTGGTGCCATATACTCGTACAAAGAAATGGACAGTTTAATATATGTGAAAAAAATTTTAGTATTAGACGAAATGATAATTTGAAATATGAATGCCTGGAAAAAGGGTATGAGGATAATATTTATGAAGCATATATTATTAAAGTTTTCTGTTTTTAGTCTGTGATTAACCTAAATACTTTCAATTTGATTTGTAGGTTCGTCATTTTCCTAAGCTGTTTGCTTGAAATAAAAATAACAGTTACAATGATGAAAAAGTCTTTTTAATTTTTAGTTTGAGTAGTATCGATTAATTATTTTTAAAATACTTGGGAGTAGTTTAAGTTTTTACAAAAACCTGTTTTGTTTTAATAATCATACAAATCTTTCTTTTCTTCTTTTCTTCTCACCTAACCTTATTTTCCCAAGATTGGGAGTAAGGGAGCGCTACAAGCATCGGAAAAAGAAAAGCAGTAGGAGAGTATGACAAATGTCGAAAAGAAAGCCCAGCCTTACCGCCCCCTCTGTACCATTAATTAGTGAAAGCTCGTCACAGACAGAAAATCCACCCTAAAGCTTCATGGGGACCGCGACGGACCCTCACTATGGTAATCGTTTCAATGTAAGGTTCATCCCTTGGCCAGGGCCACAACCATGCCCCCATACAAAACCCTCCCGCCATTCTCTCCTATCATGCACCTTTATTCTCGCCTCGGCCAAACTCACATTCAGACATTCCCGTTCAATACCGACTCAATCCACTTTCTCTTTGGTCTCCCAGCCGGTCGGTTCCCAACACACTCTCCACTATACATCCGCTTAACCAACCGACTATCATTCATCCTTTCCACATGACCAAACCATTTCAACATACTTTCATTTATTCTCTCATTTACCCCCTTTCATCACACCACAACTCTCGAATACGTTCATTCTCATTTTATCAATTCTTCTCACACCTAGCATGCCCCTAAGATTGTCCATCTGAACACATTGAACTTTAGATCTATACTTCTTATTCCAGACCATAGTCTCACTACCATACAATAACACAGGTAACAACATACCCTCATGTAAGACTCTACCGCACTCAAGACTTAGTCCCTTTACATTCACCAACGATTTAATTGCACCAGCAACCTTCCTGCCATTCACAACTTTCCTACTACACTCTGCATCATCCGTTCCCTTCTCATCCAACACATACCCTAAATATTTAAACTCAGACACTTGCTCCAGCTGCTCACCATCTAACATAACCACACTGAGGACTGTCCTCACTCACAACCATAACCTTAGCTCTTATCTACGTTTACTAAACCCCCTCCTTTTACACACCCTGCCAAATCTCTCTACCAATCCTCTCAAACTCTCTTCAGATTCTCCACACAGAACCAAATCATCCGCATATAATAGGTAGGGCACCCTCCACTCATCTCCATTCTCCATCATTCTAACACCATTTCCTGCCATCCCCACTTCAATTCTTTCATAACCCCATCCATATACAAATTAATAACCAAGGAGACATAACAACCCTGTCTCACTCCACTATTAATCCTAAACCAATCACCATTGATACACCATTTATTCTTACACATGCTTCACTTATCGTCATACATACTTTTGATTCCATCTCAGAAGCCTACCACCAACACCATATATCACTAATACCTGCATAAAGCTTCCCTATATTAACTCTTATCATACGCCTGTTGTAAATCCATAAAACCTAAATATAATTTATTCTTCTTCTCCTCATTTTCAATCATTTGTTTCAATGTAAAGATTTGATCCACACATCCTCTACCACTCCTAAACGCACCTTGTTCTTCACCAATCAGTCCCTCAGTCACATACTGACGCACTCTTTCGACCAAATACCAGCATATACCTTCCCTACAACACTCATATCTTACAAATCATACAAATCATACAAATCTTATAGTTTTATCATACAAATCTTATAGTTTTATTTCTTCTCTTTCTCCAGGTCTTTGTGTATTGTGTCCGAATAGCAATACTTCATTGTTAGCCTTCCCCAGTCCTAAAACGGGCCATGTACAAATTATTGATTTAGCAAATACAGAAAAGCATATTCAAGAAATTCATGCTCATGACTCGCCTTTATCCTGTATTGGTAATTATTATTTATTATTTATTATTATTATTATTATTATTATTATTATTATTATTATTATTATTATTATTATTATTATTATTAAAATGCCTACTTTCAATATAAATACTTTACTTAATGACTTATGCAAAAATAAATTGAAGACAATTTTTTGGATTATGGTTGAATCTTGGGGCATAAAAATTATTATTATTATTATTATTATTTTTATTATTATTATTATTATTACTTTATTATTATTATCATGGTAACAATCATTTTGGTGTTAACACAGCAATAAATATGCCTGGAACGAGAATAGCAACGGCTTCAGAGAAAGGAACATTGATAAGAATTTTCAACACATCTACCTGCGAGCAGATCAATGAATTGAGAAGAGGAGCAAACAATGCAACTATTTATTAGTAATGATAGATGAAAGATTGAGGCAGAATTTGGTAAGCCTCAGGTCTCATTTTGTCAATTTGTATTTTACCCGTTTTAGTCCGCATTCAATTATGACTTCTCATACCAAAGGTATTTTAATTGATTCTATCATTAGTTGTATGAATATAAACGATTATAATATGATACAGAGAAAGAATAACATATATTCTTAATTTGAAATCGAAAACAAATTTAGGTTGATCAAATGCGATCATGTGATAAAATTTTTATTTTTTCATTTTTTTTTTTATCAAATGCGATCATGTGATGTAAATTTTATTTTTTCATTTTTTTTTATCAAATGCAATCATGTGATGTAAATTTTATTTTTCATTTTTTTTTATCAAATGATCATGTGATGTAAATCTTATTTTTTCATTTTTTTTTACCTTTATTTTTCAGCATAAATTTCAGTCAGGATTCAAGTTTATTGTGTGTTTCAAGTGACCACGGATCAATTCATTTATTTTTCGTAGAAGAGGAAGATATGAAGAAAAATAAAGTTTCTAGGTAAGATAGAGGTAATGTCAATAATATACCAAATTGCAGCAGAAAGGGTGCTGGTTGCTATATTTTCATAAGCAATATTCAGATTTATCATCAAACTAGTTGTGTTAGTCTCCAAATGTATGACGCTACCGTAGAGTCGCTCGCTTTTCATTATTATCTGTAATTGCAATTGTACATTATCATCTTAGCACACTACATCATTCTTGTCATCGGTTATCTCTATACCTGATTTCTTTCATTTTTTCTTTATCTTGTGAGTCTTTCACGGTTACTAAAAATATAAAGATAACTGTGTTTAAGTTAGACCTACTTCAATATTAAGTGAGTGAGAGAGAGAGAGAGAGACCGTGGTGTGAAGTCGTGTTGGATGGTAAGCATTTGGAACAAGTATTTGAGTTTAAATATTTAGGTTATATGTTGGATGAAAAGATACGAATGATGCAGAGTGTAGTAGAAATGTGAACGGTAGGAAGGTGGCTGGTGCAATGGGATCCTTTGTGAATACAATTCGACAAAGTTTTGAGTGCTCTAGGGTTTTACTTGAGGGTATGTTGTTATGTGCATAATAGGAGTGAATGGTGGAGTTTTGTGACAGAGTATGGTTGTGAGCCGCCTGGTTTAAAGGATGAGCACTACATTAACGAGACACCACAGTGAGAGTCCGTCGCGGTGACGAGAAATTTTTAACTTTTTTTTCAGTGGTGTGGTGTGAAGAAAATGAGAGGAAATTAAATGAAAGTATGTTGAGATGGTTTGGTCATATGGAAAGGATGAATGATAGTCGGCTGCTTAATTGTAAAGTGGCGAGTGTGTTGGAAATCGACCCGCTGGGAGGCTCGTAAGAAAAGTTATTTGTTTCTGGTAAAACTAATGCAGCCAGCGAGAGAAATCTGAGTTTTTGTGAGGCGAGAAGAAAGGTGTATGCAACAGAGAATGGCGGGGGATCGTGGAGGGGTGGCAGGCCCACTCCGCTGTGGTGGATGAACCTCCACATTGACGAATCTACCATAGTGAGAGTCCACAAGCAAGTCCCATGCAGCTTAGTGATTTTCTTGACCGGCGAAGGTCTCCACCACGAAAGACTGGAGGGGGGGCAGTAAGGCTGGGCTTCTTCTCGACCCTCAGTTCACTACTCCTTTCTTCTTCCGATGCCCGTCGCGTGCCCAATCTCCATTCCAGGAACGGCGCGAAGCTTTACGGTGCTGGAAAAGCAGTTGTTAATATGGCGGGAGCATATGTTAGGTATATACAGGCAGAGCAGCGAAAGAATAAAGCAAGCAAAGGGCGCAGGCACAGCCGGGCGGCTGGCTATTGGAGCTGCAAGTTGTTACGTGCGGCATATGCTGTTGGGCGCGTTGGGCGCGCGGCGTTGGTTAGCAAGGCTGCTGGCGCGCATAGCATGCATATATAGATACATGCTGGCGTTGGTTATTGTTGTTGCTGCTGGCGGCGCAGCATATGCGCTATGTTGCTATTAGAGTTATATACATACAAAGCACGCGGGAGCATGCTGGCTAAGTTGCTGGCTATTATATATGTTGGTTATTGGTTAAAGTTATAAGTGCTATATTGCTATTATTGGTTGCTATATACATATATGTATACGGTATATATATTGCAAAAGGTTATTACTGAAAAAGGAATTAAAACATTTTCATATGTCTATTTTAAACAAAATATTTTTTCAAACTTCTTCTTAATGTAGATAATTTAAGATTACATTGGTATTAGTGTAATCCAGTACAACAGCAGGTATTTTCAATTAGTTTTAAGCAAGTTTTCTATATAGGTTATTATAAAGTCTTCTGTTCGAAGAAAGAACATTCCAGATGTTTTTTTGTTTTCATTTGTCGGTGCTTAATTAATGCTACTCTAACAAAGGATGAAAATTCTTGATCATTAAAAAAAACTATATTTGGTCTATTTTAAAATTAAAATTGGAGATCAGGATAAATCATGGATTACTCACGACAGTAGGTTAATGAAAATAGAAGCATTGAAGCAATTTCTGAGGTTTGGCATTCTTACAGTACAGCAAGAAGCAAAAAATTGATTTTACATTGTAAAGATTTCTTGCTTCATGCAAAGAAATAAGATATAAAATATCCTAATCTAGAATCTGCAATCAGACCAGTTTCTCACTCAAATGGAACTCCAGTTACAATTTTCACTCAGGGAAGATGAGGATATGGGATTACCAGATTAGGGCAACTTGATAGTGATTATGAACAGCTTTCATCATTGGTGCCTCAACTGTTTATTCAGTTGCAGCTGAAGGACTTAATTTGTAGTTGTAGCCTTTCAAAAGAGTCAGCAATAAGAGTTATTAGCTTCAAGATTGCGCTAGGAAAATCTGATTTACTCTAAAACAAAAATATAATTTTACAAAAAAAAAAAATGCTTCAATATTTTAATTTATTAAAGGGTATGGATTATTGCCATAAATAATACAAAGTATACATGTTTATGTTTATGTGAAAGTTCCACTAAAATTGAAAATTGGGTAAAGGAAAACTGGACACTAAAGCAAAACTTAAGCATAGGTTATAATATGTTAAATGAACAATGGTCAATCAAGAAAAGATGATTACTCCTCCATTCTACAATAAATTTGAGCTTAAGAAGTTTGTAAAAGCTATGAAAAAAAAGAGATTGCTCTAATGATATATGTGCAACCTTTCCATGTCTTAAGAGATGGTAAGCTTAAACCTAGCGTATGTAAATGGTCCTCAGATAAGAAAATTGATTAAAGATTGGCAAATTAGGTAAAAACAGAGGTGAAAAGTTTGAAACTCTTTTGTGTCTGTAATTAAGAATTTAATTGAAAACTAGAGTCTGAGAATCATATAGATCTTGTAAAGTATGCACTTGCAAACTTTCAGCAGATAGAATTCATCATGAGTTTTAAACATCAATATCTGAAGAGTCACCTGAAAATAATTCTAGTAAATGTTGGTGATGTTAGTGTAAAGGGTAAAAGGTTTCAAAGAAATGGAAGAACTATCCAAAGGGATATATGAAATACCCATATGATGCTAGACCACTGATGAAATTTTAAAGCACCTATATATTCATTCAGCATATAAGAGCAAACCCCTTACAACTGGTATTTTCACAACAAAATTTGTTTAATGCTATAAAAACTTTAAAACTATATGTACAAAGGTATGTAAGTTTGTAACAAATCGAAAGGGGTAAAGATCTAAATACATAGTTATTCACACTAAAATAGATATAAAATTCACTAAATCGAATTAAAAAATATTGCTACCTCTTAGGTCAAAGCTTACACAAAAACCTAAAATTTATTAATAACTAGTTCTTAGGTGTAGAACTTATTCTGTCAGATCTTTCATTAAAGCCTTTAAGTCCAATTCTATTTGAAAACAAATTAATACTATTTCATAATTTTGTAATTTTATTTAAACTTACTTTGGGAAGACATTTAAAATTGCAAATTCATACCGATATTTAGGAAGAAAAAATTTAACATTTATAAACTTGTCCTAAAACAATAGTAAGAAACAGGACTGTTTCAGCTAATTTTTTTTTTTTTTAAGCACTTAATATTAAGATCAATTTTTACGCCATAGCTGGAAAAAGAATCAGCATATTTTCACTGACCCCAGCATCACCAAAATTGTTTCCGAATCCAACTCCATATCCCTAGTTACCACTACTACCTACCATTAAACAACTTTTATATTAAATTATTAATACACACAATGCAAATAAAGTAAAATAAAAAAATCCTGATATTAAAGTGTAAAACAGGTTAACTCATTGGGAAAAAGTTAAGATAATTTTAAGGCTTTAGATTGAAAAGGTGAATGCTGAGCTCTGAGCTCAAGGTAGGACCTAGTTCCAAATGAGTATGATTACTTTCAGAATTTTATCAATAAAAGTGAAAGAATTAAATCTTTAGAATTGTTGGGAAAAATATACAAACCTTGTAACAGCGCCTAATCTTTCTTTCTTCCAGCTGTATCCCAAATTTGAAGCTTTATTTTCTGACCAGTGACTTCAATTATTCTTGTTCCAAATTCAACACCAATTGTATAAATAAACATTGCCATTGATTTTCTAAAAAAGAAATTATATTATATATATTATTAAAAAAAACATAAAAAAATAAATAGATATATGCCCTTTCAATTATTAAAAGACATGAATTAATGACTTAGATATGGTAAAAAAGTCGTTTCCATCAAGAAAAAAATACATTTCAAATATTTTTATATATGAAATAGGTTTTCAAAATTATTAGGAGATTAGGAATAAAAAATCAATTTTTTTTTGAAAACGAATTTTAAAAATATCAAAAGAATTTATATATTTTAACTTTTTGTTAAAAAAAAGCAATTATCAGAATGTTTGGAATAATATTTATATAATAACGTGTCTTTATATTCGAATTTCTTTTCATGTATTAAACTCGTGTAGGAGGACATGATTCCCCAACACCCCATGGTCACCGAATTTCTGATATATTGAACAATTAAGAATAATTGTGGAAGGACCAGCTGAACATCTTATATTAACTGTAAAAAAGAATATATAACGTAATATATTATATATATATATATACTTATATATATATATTATATAATTAATATATTATATAATTTATACCATAGTAAATATATAATATATATATATATATATAATATATATATATATATATATATAATATACTATATATATATTATAATATATAATATATATATATATATATATATATAATATATATATATAAAATTAAACTTATAACTAATAATATAATATTTATACAATATAACTAATATATATATATAATATCATATATATAATAATAAATACACTGAAGAGAAAACAATTGGAAATTAAAAACTTTTACAAAAGTGTAAAGGGGGCATGGTGACCAGCTCCTTTCCAACACTAGTAATTTTGGATTTAGGTTTGTTGTTTTTGTTTCATAATTTACTGGTTTTATTTAGTTTTTTGAGGTTGCTTTAGAACGTCACATTCGTCAGATGCCAAGGATTGCAGTGCTAGTTTTTTTTTGCTTGGTGTTTTTTTTATTTTTAAAATTTTTAAAATTAAGAGATTATTTGTAGTATTATGTTTTGTTAATTTACGTTCATATTTAGTTAGTTAAAAGTTAAAAAGTAAAAAAAAAAAGGAGGTCATTTGAAAGGTCAGTTCATTGCCATTAAAATGAGGTCATTTAATAAGCATTGAAAGACTTGAAAGAAAAGCGACGCATCACTGTCTGCAACGTATATTATTTTTAATTATTTCATTATTTATTTCTCTATAATTATTATAACATTTTCATGATTATTGGTATTTTTTAATTGATTGAAAGGTTTTGATGACGTGTTTTTTTTAATTCTAGAAGTCTGAGGAGTTGTTTCTGTTCAGCAGCCGATGTACAAGGGTTCAGCCGACTGATTTTTCTGGTTGAGGTTAGTGTGAATGTTGTTGTTGTATTAACTTTTTTGTATGAATGCTGGACTTGGTTATAAAAATTTGTTTTTTTTATCTTTTAATTCTGAAATTGTATGGTATTTTATTGCATTGCTGTGTGGGATTCGTCGGTTTTTAGAGAAAAGAAAAAAAAAAATATGGGTCACTACCAGGGTAACAAACAACAGCTGAAGGAGTGGTGAGGGGTTTTCTTTTTGTCAATTTATTTATTATCATCATTTCATAATTTATTGCAATTATTTAACATTTATTATTTAATCATTATATTTGCCATATATTAATGCCATTTTTTATCTATTCTTAATTTTTCAAGTAAGGATGTTTTTAATTATTATTATTATTAAGAATTCATAATTTCATTCACTTTTTTTATACTTTTAAATTCTATGATATTATTAGTTATTAAAAATAAATTTTTTTAATATTTTAATTAGCAAGGCCATTGAGAAAATATGTCACAAATATTGATTCATTATTAATAAAGTTACTGATTTATTTGTTAAAAATGTTTAGTTTATTATTATCATCATTATTATATTATATTTGGATTATATTAATTATTTTATATTATTATTTATCATATTAAATTATTATTATTAAATGATTATGCAATATTTTTCTGTATTCCAGTTTTTTTCTCGAGCTTATTCTGCAAGTACTCCACAACACCAGGAATAAGGAAATTGACAATACAATTATAAACGGCAGAGATTTAAATGGAAAATAAAATTTATAAAAAAATAGCTTGATTATTGATGGATTTAAATAGAATTACTGATAAAGGAAAATTTTTTGAAAGAATAGAAAAGAGGAGAGAATTATATAGATTGAAAGGAAGAGTTATTTGTGGACAGAACTTGCGGAAATTAAAGAAAATAGAAAAGGAAAAGATTATATTTTGGAAGAAGCAAATTTGTTAGGGATGGAAGGAGTATTGGGAGAATTGTAGATTTATATAGGGAAATTGAGAAGGAGTATTGTGTGGAGAATCGAGAAGGAGAATTTGTGGAGAATCGAGAAGGCGGGAGAGGAATGACAAACAAAGTATTTATATATAATTACTATTTTTATTTTGGTTTATGTTTATAAGTATTAAGGTCTTTGTAGATTTTTTTAATATTTTTGGATCGAAGTTAGCCGGTACTTTCGGTTTACATTGGGGGAGAGGACGTCTGCGGTGGTAACGTTTGACCTATGCCGTAGGGTTACCTGGTTAGTAGCATTTCACCTTGTCTAGTATTTTTTTTAATAAAATAGTGTCGGTGGTGTGTGTTTTTTGAGTTTGATTTTTTTATTTTGATTTTTTTTATTTGTTTATTTATGATTGGTTTGTTTGTGGTGACTTAGATTGTTGGTGGCCTCAAAACCACAACAACACCTATTATCCTAATCCTTCCATAAGATTTTTAACAAGGTAGGTACCCCATTTGCTCTGCTCCAGTAAACAAGCATATCCTCTTTACTGTACCATATTAACTCAATTAAAGCTGCAGGTCTTGATGGTATGTATGGTATTTAAAGGAGAGGGTAGTAGCATCATTGCATAGGCAGTGTATATGATTTTTTTAAACCAATCTATAACATTTGGTGAGGTACCAGAGAACTGAAAAACAGCATATGCTCTGCCTATTTGCAAGAAAAGTTGTAAGGAAGATTTAGGAAAAAATTATAGGCCAGTTTTACGCTTGACATCTCTGTTTTGTAAAAAGTTACTCAAAGGTGCAAATAGAAAAATATTTGGATCGATAAGATATATATGTATTGGACTCTCAGCATTGTTTTTAGAAAGGGGTAAATCATGTCATACAACACCTCTATACATTTTATTTTATCCTGTTTGTTATTGTGCCTGGGAAAGTTTAGCTGATATTAATATATTATGATTTTATCAAGCCTTGTAAGGTGGTTTCCCACATATGGCTTGAAGTGCTAGTTATTGCAAAGTGGTATAGGTGGAGTGGTACATGGTTGTATTAGTATAGGTGGAGTGGTACATGGTTGTATAGTAGTAATAGTATAGGTGGAGTGTGGTACATGGTTGTGGAATGAAGGTAATGTGTACTACTAAATGACAATAAGTCTTCATGGGAAATGTGAAGAGTAGTGTCCCACAGGGTTCAGTGCTGAGGTCACTATTGTTCTTGATATATAGAAATAATTTAGATCAGACTTAAATGTAAGGTTTCTAAGTTTGCAGATGATGCCAAAATGGTTACTTCAGTAGGAAATAAGGATGGATGTATAAAGATTCAAATATGATTTTGATTAAACTTCTTATCCTTTATATCGGGTGAGCAGATAAGTGGCAAATGAATTTTGATAGTAAAGTTGCTCAAATAAAAGATTTAACTACAATATGAATGGGTATTGGCTTGAGTCTGTGGACCAAGAAAAAAATTTGGGTGTGATTATAAGCAGTAATATGAAAGTGGCTATTCAATGTTTGGAAGCAAGGAATAAAGCTATGATGATGCTAGGTATAATATACTGCAATGTCACTTACAAGTAAGCTGTATATACTTAGGCCAGAATTAGAGTATCAAGCACAAGTTTGGGCCCCTTATTTAAGAAAAGACATAGGCCTAGGTATACTGGAGAGAGTCCAATGTGTATCAACAAGGATGATTTCTGGATTTGAGGGTAAGAGTTATGAGAAGAGGCTGAAAGAGTTAGGAATGTTTTCTGCATAAAGGTAATTTCTTCATGGGGACAGGATACAAGTTTACAAAATATTTACATCTATTGATAATACAGAGACCAATAAATTAATTATAGTAGACCATGGATGGGAGACCAGGGACACAATAACAAAATTAAGGCAAGCCATCTTAATGTAAGAAAACATTCATTCAGTAATATAGTTGTTAATTTTTGGAGGTTGTTGAGTGTGAATCACTTACAACATTTAAGAAAGAATTAGATAAGTATATGGATGGTTTGGGCATCATATAATAATATATTTTGACTAAACCAAATTGGCTGTTTTTTGTTATTTATTAAGGTAAAACTGCATGTTGTTACTTTGACAAACATAATTTTTGCTTTTGGTAGTAGAATAGTTGGTGTATACTATGTTAAGATATTGATAAGCCCTAGGGTGCTGTGTGGGTTTTACATGAACATGTTGAGTGAATGGGCCTATTAACTCTAGTTGAATGGGTCAGTCTTGATTGGCCCATGTGGTTTCTTATTGTCTCTATACTATCAATGTTTCAATCCAGATCTGATCAGAGTGATAGTTTAGTATTATAACCACTCAGCATCATGTGATATATATATATATATATATATATATATATAATATATATTATATTCAGAAAAATATATATATATATACTATTATATATATATATATAGATATATATTATATTATATACCGTATATATTAATATATATATATCTATGTCCTAAATGTATATAAATTAAATATATAAATATATATATATAACACAAATATATGATATATATATATATATATATATATATATATATATATATATATATATATATATATATATATATATATATATATATATATATATATATATTATATATATAATATATATATATATTTAATATATAAAATATATATATATACATATTATTTATATATATAATATATATATATTATATATAATTATAATATATAATATATATATATACCGTATATAAATTTAATATATATATATATAATATATATATATATATTATATAATATTATATATTAACTGCAGAAAAAACAATATCCAAAAACTCATAAATAATTAGCTAATGTCCACAATTTAAATAGAAGAAAATCTTCTAATTAATTGGGTCTTTCATCCTTCATCAACATCAACTAGAGCTCGTCACTCCACCATTCTATAAAGTATAAGTTAATTTACCAAAAGTAAAGTTAATTTACCAAAAAATGCTATAAAAAAAAGGGCCCCCCTCCAAAAAGTTCAACTGAAGTTTAGAAACAGCTTAGTTAAAAATCCCATCAATCTTTGCATTTCCTTTACAAAATTTTCTTTGATTCTCACAGAATCAATTAAATTCTACTCACTGTAGATAAATTTTTATAATGTTCTAAACATTTCCATTTTTTTTTTCAAAATGCTCTATAGGTGTATTATCTAATTTTTCAATTTTTATCTCTCGACGACACATTTTAATAATTCAAAATTTTAGCTTTATTTTTCCTATTGTACATTTCATGTGAGATAATACAGGCCAAAAACCTGACCATCTTAGAATTGCTTCAAATTTGGTGTGTCAATTAGGGTTAGTCTCAATAAAAAATAATATATAAATTTAGCTCATTAGGTCAATTGGATTAAAAGTTATGATGCCGAAAAGTTTTGGGTGCTTAGTCATTTTTGGGTGCCCCCCTATATACACTTCAGTCCATATCTTCTCAAAATTGATGAAAAAACATGCAGTTTATTTCATTTTAAAGAGAAAGAATAGTTCTTTGATTAAGATATTTATATTTAAAAGCTTTAAGTGCTAAAATAAAAAAACTTATGGGCATTTAGATATACATATATATCCCCCCTTAAGGAAGAGTTTTGCAAAAAAAAAAAAAATTTCTTTTCTGGTTTCAAATGAAAAAAATAGTGATCTTGAAAATTTTATTATGTTGATAAGTTCAAATAGAGGTTTTTAAACTGATTTTTTGATAATTTTGTATTAATTAGCAAATCTATTATTAATATATTAAGGAAACACTAAGAATATTTTAACTTTTATTTTAGCATTTTTTTTTTTTTACTTTTACTAATTTTTTTTTAATGCTGCAGCATGTATAAATGGGAAATAAATATTGAAATCTTGATTATTTTTGGAAAATAATTGCTGAATACTTTATAGCAGGTTGGATATAAATTTACAATATTTCAAATATAATAACTTTATTTATTGGGAAGTATTTGAATAATTCTTCTTATATTTTTTTCTCTTTCTACAGAATTATAGTCTGATATTATTAGGTTTCTCAGTAACTTCATGAAGTTTTAAATTTTTTTTAACTTTATGTAACTAACATTAAAAATGACTAAAAAATAAAAAAAAAAATAGATGTTGGAATCTATTTATGACTCATAAAAAAATTATTACCAAGAGACTTAGAAATATTTCTAAGGAACTTTCTGTGAAATATAGCAATTTAAACCAACAAGCAGGATTAATATTTAATTTAATAATAACATTGTTTGAAAACTTTACAAAATGAATTCAACATCATCATCTGGGTTTGGGGATAATTTTGATGCAGAAGAGATTTGTGACACTGATCCATCATCATATGTTAGACTGGTAGATTTAAATCTTCATTTGGTGAATTTGGATGTTTCTCCAATGAAAACACGTAAGTAAATATGATTACATTTAATATCTTCACCGATTTTATACTTAAAAAGTTAATAATTAACTGTACCTGCATTTAATTACACTAAGTTATGTTCTTTACATGCTAGTCAGACTCAAGTATCAATTAAGCATGTAATCTAAATATATATTCTTGTATTATTCTTTAAAAATTATTTACACATGCCTTAGCTACATTGAAATCATGGATCTTAACTCTATATTGCCTAAAGTATTTAGTCATTTTTCAGACTGAATTTAATTAATACCCCAACTGGTCAAAATAAAGGGTACCAAAAATATAAAAAAGCATCCAGAGGCTTAAGAAGAAAATTTGATTGTGCTACAGGCAAGCCTGCCAGTCAAAGATCCTTCCTCTAAAGATCACTGTCTTCATAGTGAAGAGTAAGTGTTTACATGACTCTTAATTCAATTTTTTTTATGTATTAATTCAATTAAGTAAAAATACAATGTTTAAAAGAACATCCTTGCTTATTTTTAACCCAGTATTTTACAAGTTAAATTTTTTTCCAGATCTGAGAAACTTATGAAATGACTTAAGGAAGAATTTCATGAGAAGATCTGTGATAAAAAGAAGGCAAATCTTAACTTTATCACCTCTAACCATTAAGAAAACAATGCAATACTTCATCAATACAACACATTATATGATGAACAAATCCAGACATTTTAAGTTTATATGAGATTCTTACATAAATCCCTAAAATAAGTAAAGGTAAGGTTACAACAAGATATAATAGCTGAAGTAGAGAGCTTTTATCAGTGTGATGAGGTTAGCAGGATACGTCCTGCACAAAATGACTTCCTCAGTATAAGGGATAAAGATGGACAGAAAAAACATGTGCAAAAAAGGTATTACTCTGAAAATGAAATTTATGTACTATATTTACATGATTTCAATATTTTTCTGCAAAACAAAAGTCAAGATTTTTCAGACCAAAATACTACATATAGCTGAAGCAAGCGGAAACCATTCCAACATGTGTATGTATTTACAAACCAAAATTTAAAATTAATATCTGCCATTGGAAATAAAAGATATATATATACAAAACTACTAATGGAAATTGTGTATTAAACATGAATACCAAACTGTGCATGCTACACCATTGCCGTAATTGCCCTGACATAAATGGTATTTACACATTCCTCAAAAGTAAATTTTAATATGATAGTAGAGAGAATCAGCTACAGCCAATGGACAAACAAACTGACCGATCAACATTGGAAGGAATCTTTAAGTGAAAGGTTGAATTTATACCATAAATTTACTTCAAATAAAGTTAGAAACCTAACAAAACATCACTTCAATTTTAAGAGCCAGATTAATTACCTTAAACATTTAAAAGAAAAGGCTGAAGATTCAGAAGACATTGTAAATTGTTATAGGAGATTTCTCAGAGAATTACGGTATACTTATTTGTGGTGCAAGATGACCTAGTAAGGGGTTCACTGGGCCAATAGTCAAGCAACAGTCATCCTTCTGTACTCCACTTATAAATGAATATGCAAATTTCACGTTCTATACTCCACTATAAATGAATATCGAATAAGAGTTTGTCGCAAGTCATTTTGCTTTATTAGTTGACTTTACTAGTTTATACATTTCAAAACTCATTGATGGCAGAAATGAAAGAAATGTTCCCATTTATTTACAGATGAATCGGGAGTCCAATATAAAAATAAATAAAATTTTATTAACCAATGTCATCATGGAGTAGACTTTTATGGCATAGTAACAAAATGAAATCTTTTTGCAACTAGTCAGGAAATAATGCATGTGATGGCATTGGTAGGATGGTAAAAAGGGCTGCATCTAAATAAAGCAAGCTAACAAAGGACATCAGCTCAACATATTCTGACAGCAAAAAAATTTATACATTTTCTGAAGGCAAGTTTCCTTCTTTTAAATTCTTTTATACTTCTAAAAAAAAATTTGAGAGAGAAGCTTTTTGCTAAATATCGCTATGGTAAAGCTTTAACTGAGAAAGGAACAAGGGTTTACCAAAATCAAACCATAATGTCGAAATAGTATTTTAGCATAACAAATATCTGATTCAGACATTTTCAAGGAGTTTGAAATTGTCACAGATGGAGAGAGGGAAGTTTTCAATAGAAATTTATTGGATGAAGATTATAAGCCAAAATTCATCATAATTAAGTGAAAATTATTGTAGCATTTGTGTAATTAAAACATTAATAACAGGCATATGTATGATATATGTGCCACAAGAAATGAAGAATTAAAAAAAATAAAACTTTCTGCATTAAAGATAAATTCAAATGTTTAATTATTCCCCAATATAGTGATACATTTTGAGTACAAGTTAGAAAAAAATAATTGTTGTCTCCCAAGCCTGATATTACACAAGAAGAAATAGAGAATTTCATCTTCAAAAAACAGAAATTCAAAAGGCCAATGAGTTTTTAAAAAATTCCAAGAAATAAACAGTATTTCCTTAATACTAATATTGGATTTGCCAATTAAGTTTAACTTAAAATAGGCCAAAAATTCAGTTTAACCAACTCTATTTTGGACTTTGTTTCATTTGTTTCCAACGCAATCTACACTATTTTTTCATTTTTTTTTAAACAGAAGTAATGGAATAGATATTACTTTTAAAAAAAAAATTTCTTTTTCTTGCAAAATCCTTCCTTAAAGGTGTGGGGGTGGGGGGGTGCTAGCCCTCCCAAATGTTTAAATGCCTATAACTTTTTTATCTTAGCACTCATAATCAATTCTTTGAATATTGTATAAATAAAATATATCTTCAAAAAAACAAACATCATGTTTTACATCAATTTTGAGAGAAGATATGGACTGCCAAAAAACTAATAAGTACCCAAAACATTCGAACAGCATAGCTTTGACCCAACTACCTAATGAGAAAATTTTACATTTTCCTTTTAAGCTCAACTTTTAATTGATACACAAATTTAAGGCAATTCTGAGATAGTCGGGTTTGAAACTGCCATTTTAGTGTATGATTTAACATGAAATGCTATGAAAGGTATACTTGATCAGTATGATATTAAGATTTATATTTTAAAAAAATAAGAAAAACTATATTATAAGTTAAATACCTTAAAACATTATTATATTTTACTACACATTGCATTAATCTGAATCAAAGTGCAAGTTTTTAAGGTTTTCTTCTGTACTTTGCTTGAGAAACATTTTTTTTAATGTCCAGCAATAGTCAGCAAGCATATTTGGATTCATTTCACTTGATAGCATGTTTCCATTACTGACATTTCTTTTGTGGAAATGTTCACCTAGTTCGTCGCTTGCATCACCAAGATTTTCTGGAAAGAAGTCTAAGAGTGAATCTAAGAAGTGTATTTTGAGAGAGATGTTACATCCCAGTGCTTTGTAATTTTTAAAAGTTCTTTAACTAATTGTCTATAGTTCTCAACTTTCATACTCACAAGAAATCCCATCACAACTTTCTTAAAAAGACTCCTGGCAAGGCATCCTCAACATCATTTAAACTTTTTTCGAAGTCTGGGTCTTTCATAAGATCTCATATTTGTGGGTCAACAAATATGCCCTCTTTTATTTTTGCATCACTGATCCTGGGGAATTTATTCTTTAAAAATAGAAAGCCTTGATAAAATTTTTCATTAATTCAAGTTTGATATGCAAGGGAGGAAGATATACTTACTCAGGGTTTACAAGTGGTTGAGAAATTACTTTTTCTGTCCAGGTATCAGAACTCTTTTAGGCCAATGCTTCTTAAAATGATTTTTTCGATCCCTGCTATACACTCACATAAAAAGCAGCAGAATTTTATATATCCTAGTTGGAGACCTAATGAAAGTGTATAACTTTTAAATCACCACAGATATGACAGGAATAATGTTCATATTGAAACTTTAACAGTTAGACCATATTGTCATATGACTTTCATATGGGCTGCATAGGCAAGAGGACGTAACAGTTTCTCACTTCTAATAGGAAGAAGCACAGATTTTAAACTGATTTTTGAAGAATTTATAAACAGCCTACATACATTAATATCGTTAAGGTGTCCTAACTCATTTTCCAACCTTTTTGAGACTATTACACATAAAGCCGGTTAGATATTAGCAAATACCCCAAGAAAAATTTAGTTTAAAAGCAAATTAGCTTTAGCTATTGCCTTTTTTTTCTTTAAATTGAGAAAAGTAAATATTATTTTTAATTAATTTTAATCATTCAAACAAAGAAAACCTTTTTTTTTTTAGCAATTTATTATAAATCAAGAAATATGTTGAAAAATATGTAAGAAGTAATTTAAACGGTTTGATATTGCTTAGTTCTAAACAATTTGTTTAATATTTGGTGCAGCTTTGGCCAATGCACATCGTAAGTCATGCTCCAAGTTCAATAGGTTCCTTGCTTTTTTCATTGTCACCATTGTTGAAAATACACTTTCACGCCTGTAATTTCCAGCAAATGGGAATCAGTATTTTTAATGCTTTTTCCGATAATAATGGATACTCGTCACTAATCTTTCCCAAAATGTGTTTCAAAATCTATTTTCAGTGTATTGTCTTCAATTTAAGTATCTGGAAATATTTCTTCATCCACTGAAAAATGGTCTTACCACACAAGCATTTACTTGGCAATTTTCCAAATCAGGAAAATATTTGCTGATAGAATGTACTCTGATGACAAGTGGAGAGTTATTTGATTTGTGAATGAGCATTTTTCATTTCTTCCATCGAGCACCATTGTTAGTTCTGGAAACATTAAACATCCTCAACTCCAGCTCGGCGTTGTAAAGCTGCAATTTGCAAAGAAGGCAACCTTATCTTGAGCTGTTTAAAATATCGCTCCATACTCCCTGCAAGGTGAAGTTAAGCGTATTTATTTCTCAGAAAGAAATCCGCAAGATATGCCAGTTTGGAAATAAATACATTTTCTATTTTGGTGTGTAACTCTTTCTCCTTATCCATATCCGATTTTTTCATTTCCAGAAACAAAGCAATTTCTTCTCGATGCCGAGCAGTCGGATGATGCAACACCTTGGCCCTGTGATAATACCAAGTACTTCTGTGTGGATAACAGCTCATGTTCGAATTTGCCTCCCAAATTTTTATTCTATCCAATCATGCCCATAACCAACAGGCAAACAATTTCTGTATTTATTTAAGCCCAAATGAGTTGAAATGGGGTGACGATTCTTCGCCACAAATGGCCGTGAGAGAGTGTGAGTACTTTGTCAAGCGATATTAAAAAGCATAAAATTATTTTCACTCACCTGCTTTTGGTCTCGTCAAAAAACAAATCAAAATGTTCAGAAGCTAACGAAATCGGCGAGATCAACCACATGCACATCCCACATTGGTCAGTGGGCGGCGGGCGAACTATTGCCATACTCAAACGAACAACGATCTAGCCGCGATGCGTTGCAGCCTTGTATTCGTATTTTAGGTAATAAATTTGTTACCTAAACTTTTCTAATTTACTAACTAATCACTAATGATTAGTGATTAGGTAGTAGTTAGATCTGATACAGATAATTTTGTCTAATTTGTAGTGACTGTGCAACGCATGTCTATCCTAGATGTACCGATCTTTACCCATTTTTACCCTGGGGGTAATAACCCCACGGTTGGAAATCGCTGTGACCCTAACTCAATTCAGGAATTAGCAAATTAGTACAGTCACTAATCCCCATCTGAGGAGAGAAATAAGAGTGGTGAAAGTCTGTTGGCTACAATGATACATAGGAATATTAGTTCCTTTCTCAAGGAGATCCAGCCCTTTAGCTTTGATGATAACTGCAAAAACCTTTAACAAGTTCATGCCACAAACTAGATCACTAAGTTCAGCCAAATTAAAGCATATGGTCGGGGTCGTATACATTCTGGCCTAATCCTTAATTTCATCATCATTTTTTGCAATTGCAAATCTGCATTGCTGGATTCTCCTGAATTTAAGCCCCAAACTTTATGTGGCACTGGGACTGAAAGCTCATCACTGTGTGAAAATGGCTTAATAGGCAAGGTTAGGTTAGGATATTTTAACTAGTTTCTTTTTATTCTGCTTGTATTCGTAGCTAAAGTTATTGATGTAATACAAAATAACGTTTCTGAAGTAGGTCCTTTGGTTCTCTCCATACCTTAGGATAGCAATGATGGGCACTATGGACAGGATTTACCCATATAAGCAGACCGCTAGGAATGCAATGAATAACAAACAAATATGCCGGGGGTTGGGTAGTGGTGAAGCCCATTTTGTCGTGGATCTGTCCGATTTCTACACCCAGAATGAAATTCATATGCCTTTCAATCAAGGGAGATGATGTTTCTTCTTTGGACTTCCAAAGCTTAGTTCATACAAACATTAAAAGTTGGTTAGGATGATTTTCACATTTTTGCGGCATGAATAATTTAAAAAATTCTATTTTTTACAAAAATAAACGATGAATGAAATATATACTTATAATATATACTATATATATATATATATATATATATAAATATAGTATATATAATATACAATACATAATATACTACTATATTAACTAACAACTATATAATATAAACCTCAATCATAAACTTATACAATATATACTATATATATTATACTAGTATATAATATATATATATAGTATACAAGATATTATATATATATATATATAATATATATATTATACTATATATATATATATATATATATATATATATATATAATAATATATATATATAATATATATATATATATATATATATATATATATATATAATAATAATATATATATATATAATATATTATACTATATATATATATATTAATGCCAAAAAATTCCTACACCAGTTTTTCTCCTTATTGTAGGCCTTGAGATGTACCATAATACTCCATTATCCCCAATGGGGTTATATAATGTTGTGATGTTTTTGATAGAAATGCAAGTCATGAAGTTTGTCAGTTTATACTTAAATTAATAAAATATAAATTATTCATATCTGCATCTACACTAGCCTTTGAGAGGCTTCTCCTCCCCTTCAAATCACCACAACCCAAATCTATAGGACAGAAGCACTCCTTTAAGAAGTGCGGATTTCCTTAAAATTTTTATACCTTTTCTTACTGAATTCATCATAAATTAATACCCTAATAACATGTTTCTTATCAAATATACTATTCATTATTCCAATAACAATATAGATATATACTTGCTTAATAGGTGCCGCCATAGGTACCTTCTTTGGAGCTATCTGCTTCCATTTTCCAGTTTAGAAACCTTTCTAAAATCCCCTTGGTGGGTTTTTACTTATTTTTTCTTTTTCTTTTTGAATTCTATAAAATTAATACCTAATAATAACATGTTTCTTATCAAACATACTATTCATTATTCCAATAACAACATACATACATATATACTTGCTTTATAGGTGCCAGCATAGGGACCTTGTTTGGAGCTATCAGCTTCCATTTTCCAGTTTAGCAATTTAGAAACCTTTCTGAAATCCCCCTGCCATGGACAGATGAACCTTCACATTTATCAACTGAGTTTGAATTTCCTTCCTGATGAAGTGTCCAGTTTACCTGTGGGTCGCCCCCCAGTTAAATCCAACCAACATTCAAGGGAACAAACATACAGTATCTTTCCCCATGAATGAACCAAAAACATTTCAACATAAAATAACTTACTTATTTTCCCAATATGTGAGATGTGATATACACAAAACAAAAGAATACCTTTTATTGATATAGTAAATATTGATCAAACACATGCACATAATATTTGTAATGCAATTATCAAACATTTAAAAAAAAAAACTAAGATTCCTAATTGTTGATTTATCGTAAAAATATTTTTACAGAAACTCAGGGATGGGAGTCGAGAAAAAATAACTCTCGACTTCCGACTCCCAGAGTCGAAATTATTTTACAAACAACCGACTCCGACTCCCAGAGTCGATTTTAGAAACAACGACTCCCGACTCCCAATGGAAAATGGAACTTTAATTTTTTCCAAAATTATGAACTTTTATTTTCATCGTTATATGCTAAATAAACATTGAAAAAAAAAGAATTATGACAATAAATGGTTAATAATTTCAGTTA
>JABUQX010043555.1:60000-68338 GCA_015478945.1 Trachelipus rathkii | reverse complement strand
TATATATATATATATATATATATATATATATATATATATATATATATATATATATATATATATATATATATATATATATATATATATATATATATATATATATATAAATAAAGACCGAAATTTGAAATATAATCCACTAAGGTTGGGCAAAAAAAAAAACTAATTTTAAACAAATCAAATGCTAATAGATCTCGATGCAAGACGCTTGAAAAATAATAAAAAAATAGAAGATAAGAAAGTATTGTACATGCGAGAATGAGCATATCGGTTATGTTTGTGGTCAAGAAGTGGACGGAGAAAGAATGAGACTGTAGGAAGAAGTGCAACACTTGCACTCCTAAAAGGAGGTGAAGTAGGACCTGGTGAAAGGCGAAAAGACTTTATGGAGTCAATGCGTCCCCAAGAGCTGTGTGGCGGAATTATCCCAGATATGTTTTGTATACTCCATACAATAGCTAACGGCACTACTTTAAAGAAAAGTAACTTGGGAGGGTGTGAAATAATTTTGAAGGAGGTGCGACGCAAACTTGGGTTTCAGGGGCATATAAGAAATATATATATATATATATATATATATATAGTTATATATTATTATTATTAGTTATTATTATATATATATACATATATATATATATATATATATATTATATATATATATATATATATATTATATATATATATATATTTATATATATATATATATATATATATATATATATATATATTATTAAGTTATTGGTTGTTATATATATATATTATGTTATTATTATTATTATTATTATTATTATATTATATATATATATTATTGTTGCTACATAGAGAGATATATATAGACCGAAAATTTTACTTAAAACGTAAACTGCTATGTTATGTAGCAAAGGCAATGCCAAGGGTATTCTACTTTATATATATATATATATATATATATATTAAATCTATATATAAATACCATATATATATATATATATATATATATATATATATATATATATATATATATATATATATATATATATATATATATATATATATATATACCGGTTATTCAGTGGATGAGGGTAACACCAACCTCTACTAAACAACCGAACACAATTCCTAACCATAACTACCCTAACGGGCACACAACCGGGTAAGAAATAATTGTGGCTAGCCAAAAATAAAAATGGTCGTTAAGATTTATTACAACATGCAAGAGGTGAATCCAAGCTCACCTTCTTAATACGATTGTAATAAATAAATAAAATTAAATTAAATATTGTAGACGGTGTACAATATAAAAATAAATAAATGAATGAATGGTTGATAGCTTTGCCTAAATATATTATAATTTTTATAATATAAAAAATGATTCTTATCAAATCTCTAAATATGAAAGAAAAAAAGAAAAAAATAGAAGAGAGAGAGAGAGAGAGAGAGAGAGAGAGAGAGAGAGAGAGAGAGAGAGAGAGAGAGAGAGAGAGAGAGAGACAGACAGACAGACAGACAGACAGACAGACAGACAGACAGACAGACAGACAGACAGACAGACAGACAGACAGACAGACAGACAGACAGACAGACAGACAGACAGACAGACAGACAGACAGACAGACAGACAGACAGACACAGAGAGAGAGAGAGAGAGAGAGAGAGAGAGAGAGAGAGAGAGAGAGAGAGAGAGTTGATTTTAGTGAAAGTAATAAAAACAATCAGAAATGTTGATTTTTTCATATGTAAACTCACCTGTGAACACCTATCATAGTTAATTGATTCAATCAGTTAAAGATTCATGCAATGATCATTTGATGTACGATTAATCAAATAGCTATAATAATAATTATAGTATTTCTGACTAATCGCCAATGTTAAAAGAAGCTTTATTAATAATAAATTGCTTATGTGAGTAACAAATATTTTTTTTGTAAAGTTCTCACAACAAAATAACCTATATTGCCTTAAAATAATAATAATAATAATAATAATAATAATAATAATAATAATAATAATAATAATAATAAAATAATAATAATAATAATAATAATAATAATAATAATAATAATAATAATAATTTAATAATAATAATAATAATAATAATAATAATAATAATAATAATAATAATAATAATAATAATAATAATAATAATAATAATAATAATAATAATAATAATAATAATAATAATAATAATAATAATAATAATAATAATAATAATAATGAATAAAGAATAAAATAAAGAATAAGGAGAAAAGAGAATGAAGAAGAAATAAAAATAAAATTTAAGAAGAAAATGAAAAAAAAAAAGAAGAAGAAAAAGAAGAAGAAAAAGAAGAAGAAAAAGAAGAAGAAGAAGAAGAAAAAGAAGAAGAAGAAGAAAAAGAAAAAGAAAAACTATTGCATTTTCTGCTGAGAAAATAGTTTTAAGTGTCACGAAGTTTTGATTTTATGTGATTCCAGGAAGAAATATTAATAGTACAAGTTTCTGAAATTTAAAGACTACTTTAACTCCTGAAGGCAACATCAGTGTGAAGAATAGTCCGAATTAAGCTAAGGGTATGAATAACGTGATAATAAAGAGAGCTAAACCAAGGTATTTGAATGAGTATAATTAATAAGCAGAGTTAAACCAAGGTATTTGAATATCTTGAAAACAATCAGAGTTAAACTAAGGTATTTGAATAAACCAAAGGTATATGAGTTTCAGTTGAAGGGGAAACAGGAAACGTATACGTTTCGTTGAAGGAAAGAACCAACTTGGTAATACGTTCCGATGAAGTCATACCGCAAGAAAAGTATTCATTTCAAGGGATATCGACGTACTACGATTGCAAGCCCTACCAGCAAGCAGCCTCAAAGAGCCGAAAAGGTTTCACAGCGGAATGTGGGGTCCATTCTTTGAAGACTTGAAAAGATAGAATAGAAATAGAGCTAAGTTGATTAGAAGCATCCAGAGGAGCGAATAATTTAACATTAGAAGAAGAGGGATTTGAGGTTCAGAAAATACTCCAAGTCGATCTTGAGGAGTTGCATGCAGCATTTACTCAGGGTTTTTCTGGATAGAAATATGAATGGTGATTTCACACTAGTTGTCTTGAGAACTAGAGTTGAAATTATCTAGAATGATGGTTTAAGAGGAAGTATAGAAAAGAACAATATACTCTATTTTGGAGTTCAAATATTCAAAGATATTAGAATAGTCAGTTGAGCCGAGTGACATAAATAAAATAAATAAATTTAGAAGTAGGTTGGTAAGAGAGTCGGAAAAAATGTAAAAAATTCTAAAAACTCCGAATTAGGAACGCGAAGACAAGATCTTATTGGACACAATCGTAATATTCGCCTTTGAATGAAAATTTAGAATAGTAAAATTGAGAATAGTAAATTGAGAATAGTAAAATAAATTGAGTAAATTGAAAATTATAACACAGCACAGCCCTCAAGGACTTGCATCGGTGAGTCATGTTGAAACACATGTTGAAGCTTCTAATACCTCTGTTTAGACCTTCTTAATCCAGCCATTGTCTCAGCTACCATTACATTAACCGGGGTCACATAACATACTCATCATCGTAGGGCACTAATTCCCACTAATGAACAGTAGTCCCTTTGACAGTGCCCAACGACGTTTAATCTTCACCAGCCACCTCTCCTTAGCCATTCAGCAACTTAATCTACTACAGCTCTGCCAGTCGGTTCCGTTACGCCTTCCTCATCAAATCATGACCCTAAATAGTGTTAATACTCAGGCGGGACATTGTCTCTAAGCTGTCACCAATCTACCATAACTTCACACTGAGTGAGGGTTGTGCCTCACTCACAACCCATAACCTTACTCTAATCCCTGTATATTCTCTGTGGACACAGCTCCCTCCCCTTTTTTCTTCACACTGCCAAATCCTCCCTAATCAATACTCTCAAACTCTCTTCAGATTCGCCAACAGGAACCAATCATCCGCAAATAGACTAGGTAGGGCACCCTCACGTTCAACTCACATTCTCCACCTTCTAACACCATTCCTGACCATCCCCACCTCTAATTCTTTCTAACCCCATCCATATACAACATGAAAACCAACGAGACATAACACAACCCTGTGTCTAACTCCGCTATTAATCCTAAACCACATCGACCATGTGACATCACTTTATCGTCTTACACACGGATATCACTACTGTCCATACATACTTTTTGATTCCTTCAGGAGCCTACCACCACACACCTATCATCACTAACACCTTGCCATAACGCTTCCCTATTAACTCCTATCATACGCCTGTTGCACAATCCATTAAAACCATTAAATACCAATTTTTTCTTCTTCTCCCTCATTCTCAATCATCTTGTTCAATGTAAATGCAGTTTGATCCAACAATCCGCGTACCAATCCTAAACGACCTTGTTCTTCACCCAATCAGTCCCTCAGTCGCTCGACGCAATCTTCTTTCGACAAAATACCAGCATATACCTTACCCTACAACACTCAATAAACTTCATTCCCCTAACAATTTCTACAGTTCCCCTTTTCTCCCATACCCCTTATAGCAAGGGTACTATTTTACTGCTCTCCTCCAATCCTGGGGAACTATACCCTCCATATAAACGCTTTAGTACACAAATTCCAAATCCATCAAATCACCATCTCGGCCTCCGCTCTTGATCATTTCACTAGTATTTCCAATTGATACCTGCAGATTTTACCAATTCTTCACTTTCGTCACCCTACCCACACCTCCTCGCTTACTAATTAACCTGCATCCCCACAACAATACCTATCTTCTTGACCATCAAAACCGCACACATTCACTCAACACCTCATCGATTACTGTTAAGTATTGGTACAGAGTTTCGAATGTTCTTTCACACTCCCCCACCATCCCATTTCAGGCTCAGTTACAAAAGCAACCATCCTATTCGATTTTTTCCTCATAAGCAGATTCCCCTTAGCTGTCTCGTTCTGTAACCTTTTCGCGCTTTCCTTTCCAGAAGAGCTTCCTATGTCCCTCTGTATGTCCTCCATTCTCATCTTCAAACTGTTCTTTAACTTTTTTCTCCTAGTTACACTTTAGTATATTCTTTTCCTCCTGAAATAATTCCAAGCATTCTTTCTTTTGGAATTCTTTACCTGTTGCTTTTAGTACTTTCAACCACGCTTCTCTTTACCTTTAACCGCTCATTCATACGCTCTGGTCATTGCCACGATTCGCTAGTTAAATATGGCTTCACTTCCTACTATAGCACATCCACACACTTCCTTTGCGACTGGACTACACAATTGCTTCTTTCCATTTCACCCCAGATTTGCTCAGTATACAACTTGTTCACATTACAACCGTTTTTCACTAGCGGAGCGCTCTTACATACTTATCCTTTTTATCTTGCACACTTAAACTTACTTCACTCTTCAATTTTACCTGACTTCCTTTTCGTACTCACCTTGTTCCGGCTCCATCCAAGCCCCCCACTAACTAATTTTACACTAGAATCAACATTCATAATGATACCGAGACTAATCCTCTCACCTAACTGATTTAAAACGTGACACATACTTCAATCACCTCTCCATCTCTTCAACGACTCACTAAAGTTCGCACTAGCTCTATAACTTGCTTCACTCGTTACCTCTCTACCTACACCAACCTCACCTAAGCCTATACTTATGCGATAAGCTTGTGATTTAAAAGAAAAGGGTAATGGTTAACTTACACACATACATATTCGTGCCTCACAAGGAAATTACCTACATGTGTTCCTACCATTCTCATTGCTTTCTCCGCCACCCCCAAACACCTGTTATACATCCCTTTTATGTTGCATTCCACCGTAGTCCAACCATGCGAGGTGGCCGCGGCCAAAACTATCAATCTGAACGCTCCTACGCTCACCCCACCAGAAACATCACTTCAGATTATCCCAAAAAAATAGTACTCTCTTCAACGTTTCCCTCAGATAGGACCATACGTCACAACCACACATACCTTGACTTTTGCAAACTTAAATTTAATCCATTAGAATTCCTAGGACTGACCGCACAATCAAGTCTACCATTAGTAGTATCTATGTACCCTATCAGTTGTTTTTAGTTTGGCCACTCTTTTATGTCACAAATTGCAACTCCTTCTCTTCCCTCTTTGGCTCATTCTTTCGTTCCAGCAATCGGAACCAAGTGCACGACACATGTCTTATCTCGCACTTAACTTGCCACACCTACTTGAATTTTTCATCTCGGTCTTTTCTACCTGTTATTCATTCGTTGTCTTTCAGTCACAGTCGAGCAAACTCAATAATATATTTGCCACTTTCTAAATACGATCTCATCAGACTCTGTCCTCTTCTCGGCTTCAACATTTTATTCCTCCTCTTTGACAATGTCGCCATGTTACCCTATGCGACCTCGATTTCAATCCAATATGTGATCGCACGAGCATGATGTTAGAGTTCTGGTTTACTCGGCGTACGTTTCACTGACCGCTTGCTCCCAGATGGTGCTTACTTGGCCTTTACTATATAATTATGGTGCATTCCTGGCAAAACTATATGCCCTTGGAGTTATGGCAGCCAATTTTCTAATACTTAAGCTTACTCTCTCCCATTAGTTATTCGGATTCTTCTGTAACTTACCTCGTACACGCTAGGTCAGTTTACGGATGTGTTGTGATTTTCTTTTTCTGTACTCTCTCACGTCATCACAGGGATATGAAAGATGATAATTGGTTAGTAGTGAATTGTCTCGTATAGGTATTTCCTTGATCTAGTGAATGTGTGAGTAGTTTATATATATATATATTTATCTTATATATATTATATTATTATTAATACTATACTAATATTATATTTTTATATATTCATTTTCTATTATTAATATATTTATAATTATATATATATATATATATATATATATATCATGGTTTTTGTCATGATATTGACACATTTGTGAGGAGTTTTGTGGATGTTTCAGGACCTACTTAGCACACTGCAGTTAATCTGTCGATCGTTGCCAGCGTTGTCATTCACAAATAGGGGCGCTCAATCTAACTCTCGTCCGTTTATTTTATTATACAAGCCGTCGCACGCGTGTCTGGGGGCGGTGATGTGGATCCTGGTCGCTCAACGGTCCTTCGTGATGTCGTCCCTCTAGAACCAATATAGGCTTCTTTTGCCCCGAAATCAGTTTCCTGAAAGACTGGGATGACTGAACTATTCAGAAAGCACCAAATGAATACTTGTCACTGTGTGGCCCACGACGATATGGTGAAATCAGGTAGTGATCTCAAGGATAGGATCAGTGTATCCATGACAAGAACACCTTTGAGGCACTGGTTTGTACTGTATCTCTTGGGGAAACCCCGGACCGTTGGCCCAAAAGGGCCGGCAACAGTAGTATTCAGGTTCCCTGGTGGGTATTGGATTGCTGCCGTGAATTTCTTAAACTGAATAACACGACTTCTATAAGGGAAATTATCGGTTCGTACCTTGTTCACGAAACGGCTCGGAATACTTGCCTTATGAATTTGGATTACTCTCAAATAACAGCTAGACGCAACGATTAACCCTTCCCAATTGGTGGATCATGACATCTCTCAGCGAAACTTTTCCCCGAAATATGTCTTCCATGTACCTAAATGGAATGCAAAGTCTTATTCGGCTCCCTCTTGTAGTCAAATGTATCCCGATATATGAGCAACGTCTCTTCATTTCCACCTTTACTTCTTAATAATATAATTTTCAACTACATTTTTTTTGAAGAACAAAGTTTATACATTTAAAAATAAATATTTTTTCTATTTTTATATTAGTTTCTTTTATTTCATGACCTTATTGGATTATTCATTCGAATTTGAGATCCCTTGTCTTCGATCATTTCGGTCTCTCCCTTCTTCATAAATGCTTCGAAACTTATCCTTTCAGACAATCGTACAATCTATATAGACTCAAAAGACTTAAAAATTAATTTAGGTCATTCGGAAATGCATTATAAAATTTAATAATTCAATTAGCGAATTCAAAAATTTATTTTAAAATTTATTTATATTATTAAACTATTACTATTAAGAATCAGTACTTTGGAAAAATGTTTAAAAATATATTTAATAAAACATTGGAATTGGAAGGTTTACTTTTATTATAAAGAGATATAATTTGTTAGTAATAAACACTTAACACGGCAGACCATTTAGAGAAATATGAATTTGACAGCTTATAGCTAACTGGGAAGGGAAAGTAATCTCATCATTTTCAAAAAAAATCATAAACCCCTCCTCAACGAATTTTATCTTTACGATACGGATTTCGTTTGAGCATCTCGTTTTAAAACATTAATGCCGCACTAAATTTCAGCGAAAATTTACAAGAAAGAGAAGTTTTAAT
>JABUQX010043555.1:47500-57500 GCA_015478945.1 Trachelipus rathkii | reverse complement strand
CTGAAACTTCACAATTTTTTTTGGTCTCTAACTGCGGAATGATATAAGCATTCCCGCTAACTGCAATTCCACAAAAATTTTCAAATATATCGGCAATTGCAAATTCCTCAATTTATTTTGGATATTCTGCCAATTGCGGGAATTGGGGAAAAAATGGCATACCTTTCTGATATATATATATATATATATATATATATATATATATATATATATATATATAATATATTATATTATATATATTATATATATATATATTATTATATATATATATATATATATATAGTATATATATAAGGTCAGGCCTCCAGATTAGATGTCCCATGTATGTAAAAAAACTATGATTAGCTACGTTAAAAAACTGGAATACATTTTTGAAATCAGCCCACATTGTAATGGAGGAAAATGATAGAAGAAATAAAATAAAGTGAGATAAAAAAAAGTAAATAATAATATAAATTAGGTTTCATGCACGATAATTCTCTCGTTCCCCCAAATTTCCGCGCCAGTCATGAGTCCCAATATTTTCTTTTCAATGTTAAGGCGAACATACACGCACGTGGCGCACACACATACACACACACACTTCTCTCCTGATAGATAGATGTTCTAGAGGAATATTAATTTTTTTTTTGATTGACCTGGACCTGACCTAACCAAAACTATATGCAATTTTTTTAATTTTAAATAACTTTAATTTTATTTTTTTAGTTTATAATTTTAATTTTTATTTTCCCCTAAAGTATTGAAAAGATTATAAAGAAAACGTTATTTTTATGGGTATCATGTTTAAATTAAGTTTGGAAACGTTACAGATATAAATATTTTTTGCGAGGTTTTTTTTATAGTTCTGCATACAATGTACGCTGAATTCAAAAATATATTAAGGATTATTTTTCCTTTAGTGTTTTTTGAGATGATACAGGGGGGGCACCTAATCTGGAGATTGAACCATATTATATAGATATATATATATGATATATATGTAATATATGTATGATAGTAAATATATTAATTATATGAAGTTATATAATTAATTAAGATATTATATATATAATATATATTATATATTGTTTATTGTATTTTTATTCTAAACACCGTGGTTCCCAACCATGGCATGGCAGGTTGGTGTCAATATCGTAACATGAATGAACATTTAGGATATTCTCCTGATCGAGTTCTGGGAAGAATGAAATAGCAGAAAGGGTTCCCAGCCCCAAGAGCCATGCGGATATAATCCTTCAATATTCACTAATGCGCTGCCTCAGAAACCTCTTCAAGATCAGAAAATCATTTATAAAAACAGCTTCTATATTTGTTCAAATATTTTTTATTTAATATCATTGATAGAAAAGCTACTGATGTATTAATTTGCTCTTCATCAGCCGAAAATATTAGACAATCCTACTGATGATCTTTAAAATTATAAATAATTCTTTAATAAGAACTGGAATAAAAAATTTATGTTTGCTCACTCGTCGTTGAATTCGTAAATGAAATTTAATTTTGAATCTGAGCGTTAATATGAAATTGGTTTTATTTATTATAGTTTTTTTTCAATTCCACTGTGAATATTTACATAATATGATGATAAATGTTCGACTGATATACTTAAACATATATAAATTATGGCTTTAACTTCATACGAAAAACATGATTCTTACTCACAGCATCTAAGTAGAACTCTGATAATAACACCTAATGAAGTAACAGTCAAAGTTTGTGGACACCGCATTCATTCCTCCTTTCCTCATTTTCACTGGATATTTACCACTCTAGATATTTAAAAAGAAAAATATATACAAACAGCCAGAGAAGGAAAGAACTGAAGTAGAAATAATGAGTATAAGCATACTTAGAGTATTATGATATAATATATATAATTAATATAATTATGTTATATATATATAATACAATATAGTATAAAAATATAATAATAATATATATATTCATATAATCCCATGGTATAGCTCGGCGTTGACATTGGCCACTTAAGAATAAAAATTCAAAATTTAATGCTCACATTGAATAAATATTTTTGTCTCTTAATATCTAATCTCATATATTAGGTCATAAGCAACACAAAAATAATAATGTAATTCTAATATCATAGTTTTATTAAAGTTTAAATTAAACTCATTTAGACTCAGTTGAAATGGTAGAAATCGGTACGCACTCTGGAGGATCAGGTGGAAATTGGAGCCATATTTATAAATTCATTTTTATTTATAATTCATTTATATAATAATTTACAATATATTGATAATGATATTAAATATATTAAAAATATTAATAAGAATTAAAATTTCATAATCAAGAAAAATAAATAGAATAAATGTACTGGCCCAAATTCACCAATTAGTTGTTAGTATTATTATAGGTTTGTATTGATATATGTCATATAAAATTTTATTTTTATGTTATAATATGCTTAATATAAGTAACTGTTATTACTATTTAAAATTACTATACTTGTAATGAAAATTCAATAATAAATAGAAATACAAAATAAGAATAACAATGTGTGGCCCTAATCAACCCATTCATCAATTTTATGGAGGGGCGGGTGATGAAATTGGGCCAAGTTAGGTGCCAGCGAAGTAACCACATTGCACTGTTTGGAAGAAACAAAAATTAATGTTGCCGAGTTTAAAAGGCTACATGATCAACTTAAGATACATATATCGTACTGAAAAAAATATAATTAAAATCTGTCCTAAGTAACTTTCTATTAACAAGTTAAAAAACTCGATATTTCAAATGTGTTAAAATCTCTATTTATGACTTTATAATCTACTTAATTTATATATTTTAAGAAAATTAAAAACTATTTTTAATTAAAGAAATCTAAATAAAAATTATACTACTTACTACTTAAACAAATTTTTTTTATGATCACCCCGTCCCAGACGGCTATTTATAATCAGTACTGCCGGGAATATTCCTGGTATCGGCTATTTCCTCCGTATAACGGTTAACTTCCAGCCGGTATATCTGCGGTATCGGCTAATTCATCGTATTCCGGCCCATACCCTTAAATATAAGTTATATATGAGTATTTAGAAATCATATATGTATAAATAATATATATAATATATTATATATATATAAATATAATATTTTAGTATATTATATATATAATTAACCTGATATATTATAAAGAACATATATATAAAGATATAAGTAGTAAGTGAAAGTATATATATAATAATAATACCTGTCGTTGAAATATTGGGAGCGAGTTTTTTTTGAAAATCAGATTCCACTTAACAATTAATAGTTGATGCTAGAATGGTATACAAAAAGAATTATTTCTCTAAGATTTCCCGTGCATAGATTTCGTATAATAATAGTGTGACTTAACCACATGTTAAATGTTAATGAGCAGAGGAAGTTAAGAAAAACAATAAGATAGTTTGCGGTTCAGTTGGTAAGTCCCAGCTAATTGTGAATAATATATAAATAATTAGTGCTGTTTGGATGCTATTGAGAGTTTTGTAATATTTTTTTTCTGTTGCGATGGTCTTAAGTATTAATGAATAATGAAAATAAATATTATATAATAATAATAATAATTAATAAATATATGAATAATATTATTGAGTGGATGTAGCAGGGTATCTTCCACAGCACACACGAAGAATGCGGCGAATAATACCGGATTAGGAAACTAACGACGGGGGAAACACCTAAACGAACCGAAAGCGTAGGAACTACAAGGCCTGCTGAGGTTAAGAAATACTTCGACAGAACATCAATATCACAAGTATTCAGCAATCATATGCGACGGAAAAGAATGGCGATATCTCCTACAAATACAGAAAAGTGATCAAAAAAAAGAGAGTTTCGTAAATGAATAATATCGGATAATGAATGTCATGAAAAGAGGATTATTTAAGTCACTTCAGGGAATATGAAGCTTTAGCTAGGAGTCGAATGGAACCAGAATCAACGAATAGAGTACTGAACGACTAGTGAAGAGGTACAACTGGGAGGAGCTAAATTAAGAGGCATGATCGGCACTCCCCGCGACTATAAGAACAAATCTGGTGAGATTTTGTAATGACCAAGACGCAAACGAGCCAGGACCACCTCAGGAGGCGACTCCTCATACTAGATGAAGACCACCGGCAGAAGAGTTGATCATTTCGAAGTTTGGTCGCCATCGAGCATTTAGTGCATAGACGAGAACATGATATAGAAGTAGTTGCAAAAGATGAGAGTATGAAATCTGATAGCAGGGTATATGGGCCCAGGCGCACAGTAGAGAGGGAAGAGTATTGGCACACGAATACCACAGAGTCAGTCGCCGAATGTGGCTATTTCTCCATCGGCCGTCGTAATACCAAGGAAATCACTCCACTGGAAGGAACAGTCAGACTAGCATTTAGTGAATTATGCCGCAGGTCGTAAACAAGCAGAGCGGACTGTGCATAGCACAGAACTAAAGAGGATTAACGATGGACCTCGGTCAAGCAACGATGGATGAAGCGACTACCTGAGAATCCGTAGAAGTATGGAAGATATATTAATACACCCAACGGCGAAAGAAATGATACTCACCGACCAAGACATTGCTAATCAGTTCAGCGATAAAACAAGACAAATAGGACGTAATGAAAAGGAGTGGGAGTACAGTGGATGTCCGGAAACATACAGTTGAAGACTCCACCCCCCTTCTTCCGGTCAATGGAACCATATTGGGTAATACCAGCATTTATAGAGTCGCTTATGGACCTCCGCAGAACACCAAAGAATCCACTTCAACAGCACAATAGCGTGTGCCTACGAACGTTACTCAAAAGACTGAGAACCCACTGGATGAGAGCAGGAGAGTCCCATCTGTGAAAAAGTGTAGAGGTAAAGATCACAGTGCTATGACCGGCTCGTGAAGGATGAGCGAGGAATAGTCAGACAATGGTGGAATAGTAACAACCCAGCTAAATGGCCAATAAATAATATAGGATAATAGTGCGTACGCGCATTATATTAAGATAGTCAAGGACCAGCGAGGTTAGGAACCCTGAAGTACTAGAAGTATAACATTATTTAATAGTATTGAACACGAAGCACGATGAGCTGCTCACCTCCAGCAGGAAGAATATGGAGCTTCACCCGGTCCTCGTACCCAGCTCGCCTCTGGAGAGGATACGGGAAGCATCCACGTAGGCATCTAAGACCTCCTAATTTAGAATCTGAAATGTGATCACAGAGGCTGGATTAAAGTAAGGATTAATAGTAATAATAATAAAATGCAATATTACGACGCACCTAGATCCATTAGACACGGATTTAACTGTTATCATATACCTGCTTATGCCAGACATAAATGTCTCTACTATAATATACAATTACATAGGGAACAAAGCATACCTCATTTAAACCCTATCGCACTCAAGCTCACTCCTCAATTACATTCAAGGATTTTAATGCAATTGCCACCTTGCGCTACATCAAACTTTCCTACAACACACTGCATCATCCGCTCCCTTTTGCAGTCCAACAATATATCATATAAATATATGATAGGAACCCGTCCATCTTTCTTCCGATTCCCATACATCTAACACATCTCCACTTGCCACTCCCACCTCTAATCGTTCTGTAACCTATACCATATGCCAAGTGTGAAAGGATAAGTCCAAGAGGAGACAAGACACATCCTGTCTCACTCAGCTGATGTAATATGTAGATACAAATCAACCCGCCTTCGGACTCATTTATCTTACACAACGCTTCATCTACGCGGTCAACATACGTTTAAGATATCTTACATAAGCTCTAACACAAACCACCATATATCACTAACTGCATAGAGTGTTCCCTTTAATCCGATATTTCGCTGGTGTAATCGAGTAAACTAAATACAATTGTGATATTAACTTCTCGTCTCTCATTTCTGTAAACAATTTAGTTTCATGTGAAGTATTTGATCCCAACACATGGTGCTACCACATGCGTAACGCACCTTTTCACCCACCATCAGCCTTGGACCAGAAATAACACCGCATATAATTCTTGCAGACAACACTCAGATAAGACTATGACACCCATATAAAAATCCTACTAGTACCCTTATCCCCATTCGCAATATTATTAAAGTAGGGTCTTATAGCTGACTCTGCCTATAAATCCCTCGAACTGATACTCTCATAAGATGCTTTGTATTCCACATACTATGACCAATTCAAGTCAATCACCATTTCGACCTCTGTGCCTGTATCATTTCACCGAGTATTTATCATCTTGAATACCTGCAGATTTACCATTTTTGACGACTTTGAATAACTCATAGTCCTTATCCATCCTCTGCTTACTATTACCTATCGATCCCCAAAATGTACCAGTCCCTTTCACCATCAAACCAAACATTTACATTCACTATGCACCTCTACTTAACGAGATGAGTAGTTGTCAGTTCATGCTATATTCGAGTGTTACCCACACGACAGCTCCCTCATATCCCATGACAGCAGTACGAAAGAGATTCCATCGCCTATTATAAATTTCTAAAGCTAGTATTCGTATTCTCTCTAGATCACGCGTCTGTTCCTTCCAGAAGAGCGCTCATATCCTTATATAAATCTCATTCAACAACTTCCTCCAAACTGTTCATTACCTACTTTTTACCACTACTGTACATTTAGTATGTCACTTTCATCCTTACGTATAATTCCCAAACATCTTCTTTGAAAACGCTCATCGATGGCTGGTAGTAAATTCAACCACGCTCGTTATACTGTTGTTAAACCGCTCTATGCATCACCTTTACGACCACGCACTACACCTGTGAACATATCACTCTCTGCTTAGCACAATCCACATATCTTTCTTTTGCATCTAAAAACCTCTCCTTAATGGCTCAATGTCGTGTTTTCTACTTGTTCACTGATGTTACATTGCAAGCGCTTTCATAATATTTTTATATTTTTTTTACTCGTATCACCACCGTCACGAGGCATATTGCACCTATTCAAGGGAGGTGAGTGTAGTAAACTAACAAAAACCTCAAAACTAACTCAAAATTATGATGACGGCAAGGGAGGTACAACAGGTGATGATTAAACAAAAACTACAGAAGATGAGATGATTCCTATCATGAACAGATGAAGAGTGGCAGGAAAGATAGAACGAGCAACCTGCAGACGAACTGTCTGATGTGCTAATATCACACAAACCATGGTGCCTGGGAACAGACCCCGTAGTGCCTATCGAGGGCTGCTTTAAAAGTGATAAGGCACGCAAGAAGGTTGGAAAGTCCCTCGAGGGCACATCGCAATACGTAGAAGTGGAATAGACAATATGAAAGAGATGAATAGCACCAAGCATGCGCGCCGCAAAGGATAGAGATCATAGTGAACTAGTAAAGAAGAACGGAACAGTTTATAAATCTATTAGCCTATTGACTCGACCCTATCCAAAAGTCCGAGAGATGAAACTTGAATGCCCCCCAGATAATGAGGATGCAGAATCCTACAAAGGCGAGAATGATGCGCGGAGGTCCTGTATAACTGGAGATAACTAAGAAGGAAAAACGTCTCGCAGTTAAATCGAGAACTCCAGATTTCTTTAAGGCAGCGGCTTACAGACCGTATAGATAATGTGAGGTTTCCAAACTTTGCTGTTTATAGTTAAGGCCGAAGGATGTTAGGTATGATTGATCACAGAGCAGACGATAAAACGCAGTTCAGAAGAAATAAAAGTTAGAAGGTGTCTTAGAGATTGAGATTATGAAGAAGTGGTTGAAAGAGTGATTTCAACAATGAGATTCGAGACGACCCCACCGGGAGAATTCTATCCTAGATCAGCGAGAGTAGAATCGTGAGAGATGTAGAGTGTCGAGAGCAGATTGTAGAGTGTAAAGAGTGGAAGCAGAAATGAAGATTATTGTTGAAGGATAACTATAATCTTATTAAAGTGATGTATCCTTGGATGTACGCTTGTTGCACTAAGCTCTCACTCTAATAATGTCATCCGATTCCTTCGACTGTGTTCACTCGGTATCGCTCTCCGGATGACCAAGGCCATGGCACTACTTAACTTTGTTACATAGGGCATATGTCCGAAAGATCCATTCCTAAACCCGCTCAGTTATTACATCCAACAACATACTACAAGCATCTACTTTCTTTCACCATAAACAAAAGTCATCTATGACTTTTCATTTCAGATACTGCATCTCTACTCGTACACTCAACTCTATGAAACTATGTAATTACATACTTGTGTAAAATAAGAGTATTACTAATACAACGTTACCACTCCCCTCTCAGATCAGATCAACACTTCTCTACCGCATTCTCATTTTCTGCCGCACACAGAAGAGCCACCTGTTAGCCAACCCTTTTTTTGATCACGCGATATCCAGCCTGATTTAGGTGAACCTGAACACAAGCAATTTGAATGCTCCATGTCACGCGCATACACAGAAACATTCATTCAGATTATCAGGAAAATGCGTGCGACTCTCTTCAACATAATACCCTCAGATGCACCAAATATCTAGCAGATACACAAAACAATACATATTGTCTTTATGCGAACTTAACGGTTTAACCATTTAGAGAGAAATTTTTGTTATTATACCGTTTGAATGTACTGTACACCAAATTCTATCCAATACCTCGTTTAGCCAAGCAAGTCACTCATCAGTGAGATTGCAACTCGCTTGCGCTCCCCTACACATTCCATATTCACAACAGACCCCATACAAGTGTAACGATTAAAAATCCTCATCACTACTCATTATTCAACTTTCGTTGCTTCAGCTTATGTGTTCAGTCCACACGAGCAAAGCAGATAGTTGCTCTTAATGCAATACAATACACATACACGCTAACTCATCAACTATCGTTCTCGCTTCAACAATATTGTCACAACGACAAAATCGTCATGCCTCAAATATAGAATTCATACATGTGTCGCCAAAAGAGTGACAAGACACGCTACGGCGATCACAACCTCTCCGATGCATGCGCTTCAGCTTACCTGGCAACAGGAAAAGAAATCGTAAGAAAATGGAAGAGTAAATACACGGAGTATATATAATAAATAGATGGGAGGAAGAGTATAGATAATCATATAAGTATGTTATTTAAGGTAATATAATATATAATAGGTGAAAATACATCAAGGTAAAGGATAATGACTCAATAAGGTTACAAAGGTCCGTGAAGATCGTAAGGATCATACCATACACACGGTACGAGCGCGTTGGAATGTCGTGAAAGAGATATAAAAGATCGAATTATAGATCACAATGTCTCTCCCACCTAAAGCGTACGTATAATATAAATATCTGTCCGATCATAAATAAGGATCATAGTATCGGTACAAATAAAGTACTAGGAATGTCAATATCAAATAGGAACATAAAGTGTATACCGGGATCATATAATAGAACATACAATTCTCTAAGAGATAATACCAATATACAAAAAAAGATATCAAAATACTATTCGCCGAAATCTTGGTTTATTTCATTAAATATAGTAATATAACCAGTTAGTAATTAATATATCGTATAAATACTAAAAAATAAAAAAAAAAAGAAAGAAAAAAAAAAATAATCCAACATAAATAAATAAATACATAAAAGATATAAATCGATAAATACGTATATCCACGAAATACAGAAATCATCGGAAATCTAAAATGAAAATAAATTCCATATATATTATAAAATAAAATCTCAATCTTAGCATATAAAACTCCTAAAAATACAGTTCATCTACACATCTAAAATCTCAATAATCTATCTCATCATCAATCTACTATATACAAATAAAACTCACTACATATCCGAATATCATAAAAAAAATAATAAATCTAGGCCAGAGATTTAATAAAAAGCTAATTCAAAAATCAATAGAAATCATCAAAATAATAAAAAGAAAGATAATATTAATATAAATAAATAAAATAAATATCTATCTAATAAATAATAAAGATAAATATATATATAATATAAATATTCAATATATAATAATAAATAATTATTATA